>RXON01001032.1:0-82890 GCA_009667805.1 Leptobrachium leishanense | reverse complement strand
GCTGGTTGAGTCTCTGCTCGCTCTGTGCTTGTAAGATAGGGAAGTCTTCTGCTCGCACCTGTGCTGGGGAAGGTGGTGTGACCACTCTTGCTTGTCTTTCCTGGTGAGGCTGGTGGAGTCTCTGCTTGCTCTGTGCTTGTGTGGCTGGTGGAGTCTCTGCTTGCACTGTGCTGGTGAGGCTGGGGAGTCTCTGCTTGCTCTGTGCTTGTGAGGCTGGTGGAGTCTCTGCTTGCACTGTGCTGGTGAGGCTGGTGGAGTCTCTTGCACTGTTGCTGGTGAGGCTGTGTGAGTCTCTGCACTGTGCTGGTGAGGCTGGTGGAGTCTCTACTTGCTCTGTGCTTGTGAGGCTGGTGGAGTCTCTGCTTGGTCTGTGATTGTGGAGGCTGGTGGAGTCCTGCTTGGTCTGTGATTGTGAGGCTGGTGGAGTCTCTGCTTGCTCTGTTGCTTGTGAGACTGGTGGAGTCTATGCTTGCTGTTCCTTGGTGAGGCTGGTGGAGTCTCTGCTTGCTCTGTGCTTGTGAGGCCTGGTGGAGTCTGCTTGCTCTGTGCTGGTGAGGCTGGTGGAGTCTCTACTTGCGAGGCTGGTGGACTTTCCTGCTTGCTGTGTGTCTGTGAGGCTGGTGGAGTCTCTGCTTGCACTGTGCTGGTGAGGCTAGGTGGAGTCTCCTTTGCTCTGTGCTTCTGAAGCTGGTTGGTGTGTGTCTGCTTGCTCTGTGATTGTGAGGCTGGTGGAGTCTCTGCTTGCTCTTTACTGGTGAGGCTGGTGAAATCTCTGCTCGCTTTGTTCCTGGTGAGGCTGATGGAGTCTCTGCTTTCTCTGTGCTTGTGAGGCTGTGGAGTTTCTGCTTGGTCTTGATTGTGAGGCCTGGTGGAGTCTCTGCTTTCTTTGTGTGGTGATTCTGTGATGGTGAGGCTGTGTGAGTCTCTGCTTGGTCTGTGATTGTGAGGCTGGTGGAGTCTCTGCTTGCTCCTGTGCTTGTGAGGCTGGTGGAGTCTATGCTTGCTGTTTCCTGGTGAGGCTGCTGGAGTCTCTGCTTGCTCTGTGCTTGTGAGGCTGGTGGAGTCTGCTTGCTCTGTGCTGGTGAGGCTGGTGGAGTCTCTACTTGCTCTGTGCTTCTGAGGCTGTTGGAGTCTCTGCTTGCTCTGTGCTTGTGAGTAGGGGTGAGCCGAGCACCTCCGCGTTCGGTTCGGATTCGAACTCGAACATTTTCAAAAAGTTCGAGTTCGAACGCGAACACGAACCGAACATAATGTAAGTCAATGGGACTCAAAGTTTGAATTTTTAGAGTGCCCTGCAAGAGGGCATATATGCAAGATATTTGCCATAAAAAGGTGTATGGGGGTCTGGGTAGTGCCCTGGGGGACAGGAAACAAGGACAAAACGTTTTAAAAAAAACGTTTTTTAAAGGGACTGAGTTTTTCCATAAAAATAAGGGTTTAAAAATAAAAACGAAAAATTCCTTCAAATATCGTGCCTAGGAAGGTCCCCATAACCTGCCCGTGAAGTGGCGGATTTCTAGGATGTATAGAAGAAGCATTTAAAAAGAAAAAAAATTACATTTCAAATGACGGTAAACCTGTTTTCCGTTAATCTATTCATAAACAACTGCTGTGGGGCGGCAGTCTTATTTAAAAGAGGACGACATTTTAGGACACGCAGAACAGTTTTTAGTGATTTTTTGGCTAAATTATGGTGAAGCTTATGCAGGCTTTGGATTAATGAAAGTAACAATAGGTGCTTTAAAAATTGGGTCTTTAGTGTCGCAACAGTGCCGTCACACACCTATATACCACCCCTCTGTGGTATTGTGGAAGAGTGCAGGGGTTGGAACCTGCGGTCCAATATTAAATGATATGAATCTGGTACATGGGGCTATCAGGCGTCAGTGCACCACAACCAAGTATTTGTGCCTTTGGTGGCAGCAAGCAATGCCTTCACACCCCGTAACCCTTTTTTGTGGTATTGTGGAAGAGAGCAGGGTTGCCGACTTTGCGGTCCTATATTATAAAAGATATGAATCTGGTAAAGGCGTCAGTACCACCCCAAATATTGCGCCTTTGGTGGCAACAAGTGCCTTCACACTGTAAGTAACCCACCTCTGTGGTATTGTGGAAGAGTGCAGTGTTGGACCATGCGGTCCTATATTAAAAAGATATGAATCTGGTAAAGGCATCAGTGCAGCCAAATATTGTGCCTTTGGTGGCAACAAGTGCCTTCACACTGTAACCCTTTTGTGGTATTGTGGAAGAGTGCAGGGTTGGACCATGCGGTCCTATATTAAAAAGATATGAATCTGGTAAAGGCGTCAGTGCACCCAAATATTGTGCCTTTGGTGGCAGCAAGTGCCTTCACACCGTAACCCTTTTTGTATTGTGAAGAGTGCAGGGTTGGACCCTGCGGTCCAATATTAAAAAGATATGAATCTGGTACAGGAGTCAGTGCACCCAAATATTGTGCCTTTTGTGGCAGCAAGTGCCTTCACAACGTAAGTAACCCCTCTGTGGTATTGTGGAAGAGTGCAGGGTTGAACCCTGCGGTCCAAAAAATTAAAAATTATATAAATCTGGTAATATAGGCGTCAGTGTCAGTGCAGCCAAATATTGTGCCTTTGGTGGAAGCAAGTGCCTTCACACCGTAACACTTTTGTGGTATTGTGGAAGAGTGCTGTGGTGGAGGTTTTGTGAATGCAGAAGAGATCTCCGATCTATTCCATTACGTCAGCATCAGGGGATTGATAGCTGCTGATGCAGGACTGATTCATTTTTATAAATGTCAGCCGATCTACAGAGTCGGTTGAAAGACGCACTCTTTTGTCTGTGACAAAACCTCCAGCGGCACTGAACGTCCTTTCAGAAAGCACGCTGGATGAAGGGCAACCTAGTAGCTGCATAGCATATTGGCTAAGTTCTGGCCAGTGATCCAATATCAACACCCAGTAAGCCAGTGGATCATCTGCTGTAAAGGTATCCAGGTCTGCCCTTGCCCCTAGGAAGTCCTGCACCATATGGTGAAGACGCTGGCAATGGGTGCTTACATTTGATGTCCATGGGCATCGTGGACTAAAAAAATTTAAAAGGGCATAAGTCAAGCGGCCCCAGCCTTCACTGCTCTTCATCTGATCATCCGTAGCCTCAGAAGCACCTGTGTCATCATTTGGTAACCTACCAGTGCATGGAAAGGTGTTACACAAGTGTCGCTTTAAAGCGTCCTCAAGTTTTTTCATCCTGTGCTCCCTTTGTACGGGCAGGATGAGCTCTGCAACTTTACCCTTGTATAGTGGATCAAGAAGGCTTGCCAACCAGTAATGATCCCTCTCCCTGTAGCACAAATCCTGGGGTCCTTTACCAGGCTTTGCAGGATAAGGGAGCCCATGCAGCGTAGGTTGGAGGTGGCATTAGCTTCCGAGTCTTCCTGGTCAATGAGGATGACCCCATCGTGCACTTCCTCCTCCCAGCTACGTACTAGTCCTTGGGTTTCTGGGCATACAAAACCCTCCCTTGAGGAATCCCCACCTTCAATGCCCCCACTACTTAAATATTCCTCCTCCTCCTCCTCCTGTCTGATCTGAGGATCCGCAGGAATGCTGTCTGCGTAAAGACTGGGGCCTTGAGAGCTAGGGAAGACCTCCTCTTCCTCCCGCTGCTCTGAGTCTAGTGCCACATCTATAATTCCCCGCAGAGTGCGCTCCAGCAGGAAAGGAATTGTGTCACTGATGCATGCACTGTCCCTGCTCACCATCCTCGTTGCATCCTCAAATGGTGACAGTACAGTGCATGCATCCTTGATCATCAGCCACTGCGGGGGGGACCAAGTTGACCTGAACCTGTCCTTGTGCCATACTCACACAGGTACTCGTTGATGGCCCTCTGTTGCTTGTGCAGACGCTACAGCATTGATAATGTCGAGTTCCACCTGGTGGGCATGTCACAGATCAGATGGTTTGTGGGAAGGTGGAATTCTCTTGAATTTCTGCCAGGCGAACACTTGCTGGAATGACTGTCTGAATTGGCTGCAGACTTTTCTGGCCTGGCTGAGAGCTCTGCCAGCCCTGGGTACCTGGTTAGGAAATGCTGTACCACCAGATTTAGGATGTGTGCTAGGCATGGTTCATGCGTCAACTTACCCAGGCGTAGGCGGAGAGAAGGTTGCTGCCATTATCACAGACGACCATTCCCAGCTCAAGCTGGCGTGGTGTTAACCATCTCTGCACCTGCCCCTGCAGAGCTGACAGAATTTCTGGCCCGGTGTGGCTCCTGTCCCCTAAACAAACCAGCTCAAGCACAGTATGGCATCTTTTTGCTTGAGCCATTGCGTAGCCCCTGTCACGCGTCGGTTTAACTGCCACTTCGCCAGAGACAGAGGAGGAGGAGGAAGAGGTGGTGGTGGAGCAGACAGACCTCATACAAGCAGCTTTCTGGAGGCGTGGTGGATGAACAAGCTCCAGCACAGAGCCCCATCTTGGATCCCTCCCAGCTGCAATCAGAGTTACCCAGTGTGCTGTGAAGGAAATGTAACAGCCCTGTCCATGCTTGCTGGACCACGTGTCTAAAGTCATGTGCACCTTGCTGCTGACTGCCTTTCCCAATGACTCCATAACATTGTGTTCCACATGCTGGTATAGTGCTGGAATGGCCTTCCGTGAAAAGAAATGGTGTTTTGGAACCTGCCACTGTGGTACAGCCCATTCAGCAAATTCACGGAAAGAAGCAGAGTCCACCAGCTGGAAAGGCAGCATCTGTAATGCAAGTAATTTTGCTAAGCTGGCATTTAGACGCTGTGCTTGGGAATGATTGGGACTATATTTTTCTTACGCTGCAGCAGCTGGGGCAACGTAATCTGACTGCGTAAATCTTCTGCTGATGGGATGCTGTCACATTGTGAGGAAGGACCTGGTACACCCATTACTGTAGCATCATCCATGTCAGTGGAGGTTGTAGGCAATGACATGGCAAGACATATAGTGGGGGTAGAGAGAGATGAGGAGGAGGAGGACCTATGCAAAGTGTTGTGCCAACGGGGTGTGTGGCAGGTGTTCATATGTCGCCTCAAGCACGTGGTACCCAAGCGTGGGATGTCTTTCCCACGCTTGATCCTCATCTGACATAGATTACAAATAAAAATGGTGCGGTCTGCTGCACATTTCTTAAAGAACTCCCAGACAGCAGACTTCCTGTACATGTGCTTTGAGACAACAGCGCTCTGCACCTGAGCAGCTGTGACATCTGATGCCTTGGACTGGCTACGGTTGGTCATAGAGGACGTTGTGCCTCGTGTTCGTTGTGCCTCCTCCTCACTTGACTCCTCTGTTCGATCAGGCACCCAGGTGGAGTCAGTGACCTCATCCATCGTCATCACCCACAATCTCCTCGTCACTGGAGCCAACATCGCAATATGCTGCAGCTGCTGGGGGAACATGAATGCCAGTTATTTGTGTGTCACTGGCACCCCCTTCCTCTAGGTGGATTGTACTCACTTCCTCAACCTCAGATTGAATCAGAGCACTGTAGTTGCTGCGCATCCTCAAGCAGCATGTCACTGTCATTGTAGTCCAACAATTCAGCTGACTCCTCCGTGTGTGATAGTGAGGCTACGACAGGAGTAACTGTGGACATGGAGGCTGCATTAGATGCTTTGGCAGCTGAGGTGGACTGTAAAGCACTACAAGCCTGGCTGGCAGAGAACTCGGAGGATGAGGATGGCCTGGTTAGACAATCCACCAAATCCTCTGTATGTTGCTGCTGCTTAAGACGGCCAGCATCAGCTATAAAGGACAAGCGGGCCCCTGCAGAGGATGCACCACGTCCACCACGAGGCACAGCCTCCCGACACAGAGGCTGCTTGCCCTCTTATCTGTGTCTGGGAGCGTCTGCCTGTACTTTTTGGTCTTTCTGACATGGTGAGTGATATATAGTTTAAAGATATACAGAACTCTGATTCAACTCTGTTATAAAAATTGGAGATATGCAGAACTCTGATTCAACTGTGTTATCTAGATTAAAGATTTCCAGAACTCTGGTATAACTCAGTGAGACACCCTGATAGCTGGCAGCCAGTGACAAGACACAGATTAAAATTCCCAGAAACCACCTATAAATTAGTGAGACCCCCTGATGGGTGGCAGTGACGACACAGGTTATAATTCCCAGATATCTGCTACAAGTCTGTGAAACCCCCTGATGGGTGGCAATGACAAGACACCGATTGCAATTCCCAGGAACCTCCTATAAATCAGTGAGACCCCCTGATGGGTGGCAGTGACAAGACACAGATTGCAATTCCCAGGAACCTCCTATTAATCAGTGAGACCCCCTGATGGGTGGCAGTGACAAGACACAAACAGGGCAACGTTATATTGACTATGTATGAATTAAATGTGTATCGCTGCTACATCGTGGCTTCAATGAATTTTTCTTAGCACATTGTGTCGCCCATATAATCTGAATTACTCTCGTTTAGCCCCTGCAGACTATTTCATTTTTACCCACTTCCTTCTTATTAACCCCTATGTTAACTGCTCTGCATTTTTAGGGGCCAGAAGTATAGAGGACTTTCCCTATTTATTGATTTACTTTTGAGCCGCTATTTTCTCTCAGTTCGTTGCGCAGTCGTTTATGGTCTATGTTGCGGCTCTCATACCCTTCAGTACTTATACAGGGTTATTCAAAGAGAATGGAAAAGTCACTGCACGTTCGGTGACTTTTCGTTCTCTTCAATTCGGTACGATTTGGCGATCCCATTTCAGCGACCCTGCAGTGTATTCAGCAAACACCACAGGGCCGTCGTAATGGAGGGAAAAGCCACTGAAAACTCACCACAAAACGAGGGCGAGCGCACACCGAAACCCGCAAAAACATCTGGATTAACCCGTCGAAGAACCCGGAGAAACCTGAGCAGGAGCCGATCACAGCGCAGAGCAGCCGCCGGAAAAACCCGACAAAACAGACGAATGCAGTGAGAAAAAAAAAAAACGTACGCTTGAATGTTTGAAAAGTGAAACATTGTTTGTAAAGAAACTACTGAGCGAAAATGTCTGAAATTTACATATAAAATCCAATGAATGATAATAAAAAGGGCTGATACAGAAAAAACAATTTAATTTTTTTGCTGAAAAATGCCTAATAGATCCAAAAAAATCAATAAATGAAGAGACTTTTGCTGCAGATTAAAATAATAAACGGTTTATTAAATATTGGATTAAAACGGGAATATTTTTAACATTGAAACCTATGGGATTCGCCTGATTAAACCTGTCGAATGAAACCACTGAACATCAGGGCATTTCACTGACATTTCTCTGCTGTTCAATGTGAATAGATTAACCATTGCTTCTCTATGGGGGATTTCACTGCTGCCGAACGGGCACTGTATTTCACTGCCGCCAAACAGGCACCGTATTTCACTGCCACCGAACAGGCACCGTATTTCACTGCCACCGAACAGGCACCGTATTTCACTGCCACTGAACAGCACCGTATTTCACTGCCACTGAACAGCACCGTATTTCACTGCCACTGAACAGGCACTGTATTTCACTGCCGCCGAACAGCACCATATTTCACTGCCACCGATCAGGCACCGTATTTCACTGCCACTGAACAGGCCCTGTATTTCACTGCCGCCGAACAGGCACCGTATTTCACTGCTCCTGAACAGCACCGTATTTCACTGCTGCCGAACAGGCACCGTTTTTCACTACAATCTAAGAGGAGAGGAGACCCTGCTCCAGAATTTACAATCTAAGAGGAGAGGGGACCCTGCCCCAGAGCTTACAATCTAAGTGGAGAGGGGACCCTGCCCCAGAGCTTACAATCTAAGAGGAGAGGGGACCCTGCCCCAGAGTTTACAATCTAAGAGGAGAGGAGACCCTGCCCCAGAGCTTACAATCTAAGAGGAGAGGGGACCCTGCTCCAGAGTTTACAATCTAAGAGGAGAGGGGACCCTGCTCCAGAGCTTACAATCTAAGAGGAGAGAGGACCCTGCCCCAGAGTTTACAATCTAAGAGGAGAGGGGACCCTGCTCCAGAGCTTACAATCTAAGAGGAGAGGGGACCCTGCTCCAGAGCTTACAATCTAAGAGGAGAGGGGACCCGCTCCAGAGCTTACAATCTAAGAGAGGGGGGACCCTGCTCCAGAGCTTACAATCTAAGAGGAGAGGGGACCCTGCTCCAGAGCTTACAATCTAAGAGAGAGGGGACCCTGCTCCAGAGTTTACAATCTAAGAGGAGAGGGGACCCTGCCCCAGAGCTTACAATCTAAGAGGAGAGGGGTGGCATGCTAGGTGAGGGTGAATGGAGTACAAGATGTATTGGGCACGTGTGGGCTGATGGGAAGAAGGAGCAAGAAATTAACAAATGGGGACTCATGGATGAGCTGATAGGCTTCTCTAAAGTTATGCGTTTTCAGAGACTTCTTGAAGGACTGGAGAGACAGGGAGAGTCTGATGTTGTGGGGAGGGAGTGCCATAGAAAGGGGGCAGCTCGGGAGAAGTCCTGAAGGCGGGAGTTGGTGTGTACAAGGAACTGATAGCACAAAATCATTGGCCGAGCAAGTGGCGGACGGGATTTACCTGCTAATAAGGGAGGAGATGTAGGTAGCGGCTGTCATGGAACGGACATAGGGGCTCTGTTCCAGCGAGCCCCAGAACTAACAGCCTGGGACATTTCAAAGACCTTTTTCTTTATTTGAGACTCTTTCGGTTTTGCGTGTTGAAATGAACAGTTATACCTTTTCTAGATGTGGTTTATTGGTGTGATGTATTACCATGTATCCTGTGTTGTATGAGTGTGGATTCAGATGTGTAATTGTGTGATGCAGTTAAAGTTATTATATTTCCCCTTGGTTGCTAGGAGTGAAAGGCTGTGTTGAAATTCAATTGTATGCTAATTTCTGTGTACATTAGCTCTGTGTGTGTGTGTAATCTGATGATGCAAGCATGCCATTGTATGCAAATTGAGTTCCCATTCAAGCCTGGGCATGTCTCCTTTGTGTGTGAGATGTTTAAATGCGTGTCCCATTTGAGTAAAAAGTCAGTTCAACTGCGTTTGACTTGAAGCATACAGCCCCGTTTGGTGTCGTCATTTCATCGCTAAAATCACAGTGCAGGAGACACTCTGCGGTCTCCTAGCTCCCCACTACGCAGAACGGGTCAACTTAATTCGGCAGCAACCATCTCGCCAAGTAACGCCAGGGTCATCTCAGGCCGCTCGAGACGCCGAGTGCCGTGACACTCGGTAGTCGGGCCTGACGCCATCGAGAGGGGGTCAGATTGGAGCACACCCAGCATAACACCCCATTCCGTCACACTGGTTGCAAGCGGTGAGGATAGCTCTCTGCACCCCCAGAAGACCCTCATCATGGCAGCATATGCCAATTATAAACGGGACACACTGCGGGGCATGCTGGAGGACCGTGGGCTCAAAAGACCGTGGGCTCAAAGAGCAAGGATGCCCTGGTCGAAGAATTGGCGGCCCTGGATCAGCAGACCAGGGACCTGCCCGCAACCTCACCACCGATCGTAGCTCAGGCGTCCAGCCCTGAAAACTCCTTACAGAGGAAGGTACAGCAGCGGGCAGCGGCTTGCGGAGCTGCGCCGACAGAAGCCACCTTCCAGAACTTCGTCTGGAACATCACCCATGAAGAAGAGCAGGAGCGGGTGCGCCAACATGAGATACGGCTGGCGGAAATCCAGTACCAACAGGGAGGAAACCCCAACTGGGAAAGACCAACGGCACGGAAGGTGCCCTTCCAGGCCTTCAAGAGCTTCAATGAGGCAGAGGAGGATATAGAAATTTTCCTCCAGGACTTTGAACGCTCGTGCCAACTACACGAGGTTCAACGGGCCACTTGGGTTGGGATCCTGGCGTGTAAACTAACAGGGCGGGCTGCGGAGGCCTACAGGACTGTCCCAGACGAAGAAGCCCGGGACTACGAACAGGTGAAACAAACCCTGCTGGCCCATTTTGCCATCACCCCCGAAGCCAGCCGGATGAAATTCCGAAATTCCCAGCGGCCCCACGGTACTACCCATGGAGTGGGCGCACCGGCTGCAACGGGACATGAAGACCTGGTTCGCCGAAGCAAGGCTCGAACCCTCGAAGAAGTCACTCAGCTGTTCCTTCTCGAGCAGTTTTTCGACCACACCGCCCGCCCGTGCGGGAGTGGGTGAGGGACAAGAAGCCCCAGACGGTGCAGCAAGCGGCCACCTGGGCCGATGAGTATACGGACACGCGCACGTCCCACGGGGGGAACGACCTCCACCCTCCCGATCCACCCTACCACCTCCCCGTGCCACACCCCCACCTCCCCGGCTGGAGCCAACAACACGCTGGCCCGCACCCCGGGTCCCAAACCGGGCCCCTTCCACGGCTACCATCCGTTGTTATGGGTGCGGTCAGATGGGCCACTACCGCCAGAACTGCCCCAACCAGCCGCCCCTTCTGCGGGGCCCCATCCGAGCCCCACCCGCGGCTCATTGTTACCAGGAGGAATCCCCATACTGGGACCCACAGGAGGAATGGGGGATGCTGCATGAGGCTGATCCCGTGCAGGCTGCATCCGCCGACAACCGCCAACACCACAGACAGGCGGTATGGATTAACGGGCGGGCCACCGAAGGTCTCCGCGACTCCGGCGCTACCATCCGCTTGTCCGGCCTCACCTGATTACCGAAAGGACCGGCTGGACCGCACCGTCGCTGTTCGCTTAGCCGGAGCAAGGTGCTCCGACTCGCTACCGCCCGAGTCCATTTGGATGGGGGTCGGGGAGGGATTCGTGCGGGTGGGGTTACTCGACCAGCTACCGGCAGAAATCCTCCTGGGGAACGACCTGGGACGCTTGGTATCAGCCTACGCCACGGACTCGGCCGCCCCAGTGACCACCCAGCAACAAAGCCACCGGATCGACCAAGGCACTCCGGTCGGGACCCAGGTGAGACCAACCAGACCTCTCCAACCTCCCAAGCCCCCCAAGCCTCCCAGACCTCCCCCCCTGACCGTACAACCCACACCTCCTCCCCCGGACCACCCCCACACGTGGAGCTCTCCAGCCACCCTCCGGCACCAGACCCAGACTGACCCCACCCTAGAAAGGTACCCAGACCGGGCCGGCCAGGGTCCCGGCGACGGACGGGATGACACATTGAGTGGGAAGATGGGCTACTGTATCGGTACACCAATAGGGGAAACGCTCAGAAACCACGGGCTTCCCACAAACAGCTAGTAGTGCCGCGGCCCCCAGAAAGGAACTCCTGAGACTGGCCCACGACATTCCCCTCGCCGGCCATCTAGGAATGGCCAAGACCCGACACCGTTAACCCGAGCATTCTTCTGGCCTCGCCTTAGTGAGGATGTCCGGAAGTACTGCCGCACCTGCCCGACCTGCCAGAAAACGGGGAAAACTGGGCACCACCCGAAAGCCCCCCTTCACCCCATGCCCATCATTCAAGAACCCTTTAGTCGGGTGGCGGTAGACATAATTGGTCCCTTACCCCGCCCCAGCGCCACCGGGAAGAGATATATTCTCACCGTGGTGGACTACACCACCCGATACCCCGAGGCGGTGGCCCTGTCTAACATTCAGGCAGACACCGTCGCCGATGGCCTCCTACAGGTGTTCTCTAGGGTAGGATTTCCTCAGGAAATCTTGTCTGATCAGGGCTCCCAATTCACCGCTGAGCTAACCCAACAGCTCTGGCGTCTGTGTGGGTTAAAGACGCTTCACAGCGCCCCATACCACCCGCAGACGAACGGGCTGTGCGAGCGGTTTTAATGGGACCCTGAAACAGCTCATCCGCGCTTACACCCAAGAGAGGAAAGACTGGGAGAAATACCTACCCCACCTGTTATTTGCCTACCGGAGGTCCCCCAAGAGTCGACCGGGTTCTCCCCCTCGAACTCCTGTACGGGCGACGGGTGCGAGGCCCCTAGACTTAGTCCGGGTGCAGTGGGAGGGGGACAGGAAGCCGAAGGGCTCCCCGCCGTGAGTTACGTCCTGGAGCTCCGAGAGCGCTTGACCGAACTCACGGCGATGTTCAGGGGAACATGCAGGCAGCCCAGCCCAGCAGAAGGCATGGTACGACCGCTCTGCCCGCAGCCGCTCGTTTCCGTCGGCAGAAGTCCTGGTTGTGAAACCACAGCGGCAGAACAAGCTGCAGGCATCCTGGCAGGGCCCCTATTGGGTGGACACCCAAGTGGGAGAGACCACCTACGTGGTTGTCAGCTGTACCGACACCAGGATCCAGCGGACGTTCCATGTCAATATGCTGAAGGCATACCACGAGCACCCCAAGACGGTATCTGCCATCTGCGCTCCTCGACCGAGGAGGCAGAACAGTTCCCCCTGGTAGACCTCCCCGGGATAGACGGTCGTCGCCCTCAGGGGTGGAACAAGTGCAGCTAGGGGAAGGGTTGGGTCCCCATAAGCAGGAGCAGGCCAGGCAGCTGCTCCAAGAGCACAGGAGCTCTTCTCCGCACTCCCTGGCTACACCAGCCGGGCCGTGCACCAGGTGGAAACCCCCGGCCAGCGTCCCCTCCGGCAACCGGCATACAGAATCCCGGAGGCAGTACGTGGATCCATGCGGGCTGAAATCCGGGAGATGCTGGAGCTGGGAGTTATCGAGCCCTCTGCCAGTCCATGGGCCTCGCCCGTAGTCCTGGTCCCCAAAAAGGATGGTACCACCCGGTTTTGTGTCGACTACCGGAGGCTCAATGACTGCACTGTCACGGATGCTTACCCCATGCCCCGAGTCGACGAGCTGTTGGATCAGATCTCCCAGGGCCATTTCTTGACCACGGTAGATCTGTGCAAGGGGTACTGGCAGATTCCCCTTGCAGAGGAGGCGACCCCGAAGTCGGCCTTTATCACCCCGTTCGGCCTGTACTAGTTTCGGGTCATGCCGTTCGGGATGAAGAACGCCCCAGCCACTTTTCATCGATTGATCGATCACCTCCTCGATGGCCTCCAGGAATTCGCTTGCGCGTACCTGGACGACATCGCCATCTACAGCCAGACTTGGGAGGAACACCTTCACCATCTGGGGGTGGTATTCGCTCGGATAAGGGACGCCAACCTGACCCTTAAACCCGCGAAGTGTAGGATAGGGATGTCCGAGGTACAGTACCTCGGCCACCGGGTGGGTCGGGGAACCCAGCGTCCAGAACCGGCCAAGATAGAAGCCATTCTGGAGTGGCCCACCCCCATCACCAAGACTCAGGTCCTTGCTTTCTTGGCACGGCAGGGTACTACCGGAAATTCGTTCCCAACTATAGCGTCCTCGCCAAACCCCTGACTGACCTGACTAAGAAAACCCTGCCCCGCCAAGTCCTGTGGTCCCCGGAGTGCGAAACCGCCTTCCAACAACTGAAGACCGCCCTAACCCAAGCACCCCTCTTGGTAGCTCCCAATTATAACAAACGCTTCATTGTCCATACAGACGCATCGATGTTCGGACTGGGAGCCGTACTAAGCCAAGTGGGGGACGACGGGGGGGATCATCTGGTGGCTTACATCAGCCGCAAACTCCTACCCCGGGAGGTGGGATACGCAGCGGTCGAGAAAGAATGTCTGGCCTTGGTTTGGGCCCTGCGAAAGTTCCAGCCGTATGTGTACGGGCAGTCCTTCACCGTAATGACGAATCACAACCCCCTGGTGTGGCTCAACCGGGTGGCGGGGGAGAACGGCCGCCTGTTGCGGTGGAGCCTGGCCCTCCAACCTTTTAACTTTTCTATCCAATACCGGCCCAGGCCACAGAACGGGAATGCCGACGGTCTATCTCGGCAATCGGCCCGGGAACCCGGAGATCCAAGCTCCCGACTTCCCCTATTTGACCCGTGTGGGTCCAACCGGGTCCGTCGGACTCGTTTGAAGTGGGGAGGAATGTCATGAAACGGACATAGGGGCTCTGACCAGCGAGCCCCAGAACTAACAGCCTGGGACATTTCAAAGACCTTTTTCTTTATTTGAGACTCTTTCGGTTTTGCGTGTTGAAATGAACAGTTATACCTTTTCTAGATGTGGTTTTATTGGTGTGATGTATTACCATGTATCCTGTATTGTATGAGTGTGGATTCAGATGTGTAATTGTGTGATGCATTTAAAGGTATTATATTTCCCCTTGGTTGCTAGGAGTGAAAGGCTGTGTTGAAATTCAATTGTATGCTAATTTCTGTGTACATTAGCTCTGTGTGTGTGTGTGTGTGTAATCTGATGATGCAAGCATGCAATTGTATGCAAATTGAGTTCCCATTCAAGCCTGGGCATGTCTCCTTTGTGTGTGAGATGTTTAAATGCGTGTCCCATTTTGAGTAAAAAGTCAGTTCAACTGCGTTTGACTTGAAGCATACAGCCCCGTTTGGTGTCGTCATTTCATAGCTAAAATCACAGTGCAGGAGACACTCTGCGGTCTCCTAGCTCCCCACTACGCAGAACGGGTCAACTTAATTCGGCAGCACCATCTCAGGCCGCTCGAGACGCCGAGTGCCGTGACACTCGTTAGTCGGGCCTGACGCCATCAAGAGGGGGTCAGATTGGAGCACACCCGCAGACGGATAACACCTCATTCCGTCACACATACACAATGCACATTGCTGTGAGTTTTATTACTGTGGATCGCTGTGATACGCTCATAAACACCACACATTGCTGTGAGTTTTATTGCTGTGGAGCTCTGGGATACGCTCATACACACTGCACATTGCTGTGAGTATTATTGCTGTGGAGCTCTGTGATACGCTCATAAACACTGCACATTGCTGTGAGTTTTATTGCTGTGGAGCTCTGTGATACGCTCATAAACACCGCACATTGCTGTGAGTTTTATTGCTGTGGAGCTCTGTGATATGCTCATACACACTGCACATTACTGTGAGTTTTATTGCTGTGGAGCTCTGTGATACACTCATACACACTGCACATTACTGTGAGTTTTATTGCTGTGGAGCTCTGTCATCTGCTCATACACATTGCACGTTAATGTGAGCTTTATTGCTGTGGAGCTCTGTGATACTTTCATAAACACCGCATATTATTGTGAGTTTTATTACTGTGGAGCTCTGTGATACGCTCATAAACACTGCACATTATTGTGAGTTTTATTGCTGTGGGGCTCTGTGATATGCTCATACACACCGCACATTACTGTGAGTTCTATTGCTGTGCAGCTCTGTAATACACTCATACACAATGCACATTACTGTGAGTTTTATTGCTGTGGAGCTATGTGATACCCTCATAAACACTGCACATTAATTGTGAGTTTTATTGGTGTGGAGCTCTGTGATACCATCATACACACTGCACGTTACTGTGAGGTTTATTGCTGCGGAGCTCTGTGATACCATCATACACACTGCACATTAATTGTGAGTTTTATTGGTGTGGAGCTCTGTGATACCATCATACACAATGCACATTGCTGTGAGTTTTATTGCTGTGGGACTCTGTGATACGCTCATACACACGGCACATTACTGTGAGTTCTATTGCTGTGCAGCTCTGTGATACGCTCATAAACACCGCACATTGCTGTGAGTTTTATTGCTGTGGAGCTCTGTGATACGCTCATACACACTGCACATTACTGTGAGTTTTATTGCTGTGGAGCTCTGTAATACACTCATACACACTGCACATTACTGAGTTCTATTGCTGTGCAGCTCTGTAATACACTCATACACACTGCACATTGCTGTGAGTTTTATTACTGTGGAGCTCTGTGATACGCTCATAAACACCGCACATTGCTGTGAGTTTTATTGCTGTGGAGCTCTGGGATACGCTCATACACACTGCACATTGCTGTAAGTTTTATTGCTGTGGAGCTCTGTGATACGCTCAAACACTGCACATTGCTGTGAGTTTTATTGCTGTGGAGCTCTGTGATATTCTCATACACACTGCACATTACTGTGAGTTTTATTGCTGTGGAGCTCTGTGATACGCTTATACACACTGCACATTACTGTGAGTTTTATTGCTGTGGAGCTCTGTGATATGCTCATACACACTGCACGTTAATGTGAGCTTTATTGCTGTGGAGCTCTGTGATACTTTCATAAACACTGCGTATTATTGTGAGTTTTATTACTGTGGAGCTCTGTGATACACTCATACACACCGCACATTGCTGGGAGTGTTATTGCTGTGGAGCTCTGTGATATCCTCATACACACCGCACGTTACTGTGAATTTTATTGCTGTGGAGCTCTGTGATACGCTCATACACACTGCATATTATTGTTTTATTGCTGTGTGGCTCTGTGATACGCTCATACACAATGCTCATTGCTGTGAGTTTTATTGCTGTAGAGCTCTGTGATATGCTCATAAACACCGCACATTGCTGCGATTTTTATTGCTGTGGAGCTCTGGGATATGCTCATACACACTGCACATTGCTGTGAGTTTTATTGCTGTGGAGCTCTGTGATACGCTCATAAACACCGCACATTGCTGTGAGTTTTATTGCTGTGGAGCTCTGTGATACGCTCATACACACCGCACGTTAATGTGAGTTTTATTGCTGTGGAGCTCTGTGATGCCCTCATACACACGGCACATTACTGTGAGTTTTATTGCTGTGGAGCTCTGTGATCCCCTCATACACACTGCACATTACTGTGAGTTTTATTGCTGTGGGGCTCTGTGATACGCTCATACACACCGCACGTTACTGTGAGTTTTATTGCTGTGGAGCTCTGTGATACGCTCATACACACCGCACATTACTGTGAGTTTTATTGCTGTGGAGCTCTGTGATACCCTCATACATACGGCACATTACTGTGACTTTTATTGCTGTGGAGCTCTGTGATCCCCTCATACACACTGCACATTACTGTGAGTTTTATTGCTGTGGGGCTCTGTGATACGCTCATACACACCGCACGTTACTGTGAGTTTTATTGCTGTGGAGCTCTGTGATACGCTCATACATACTGCACATTACTGTGAGTTTTATTGCTGTGGAGCTCTGTGATACCATCATACACACTGCACATTAATTGTGAGTTTTATTGCTGTGGAGCTCTGTGATACAATCGTACACACTGCACATTACTGTGAGGTTTATTGCTGTGGAGCTTTGTGATACCCGCATACACACTGCACATTAACGTGAGTTTTATTGCTGTGATAAGCTCATACACATCGCACGTTACTGTGAGTTTTATTGCTGTGGAGCTCTGCGATACGCTCATACATACCGCACATTACTATGAGTTTTATTGCTGTGGAGCGCTGTGATACACTCATACACACTGCACATTACTGTGAGTTTTATTGCTGTGGAGCTCTGTGATACCCTTATAAACACTGCACATTACTGTGAGGTTAATTGCTGTGGAGCTCTGTGATGCCCTCATACACACTGCACATTTCTGTGAGTTTTATTGCTGTGGGGCTCTGTGATACGCTCATTACACACCGCACGTTACTGTGAGTTTTATTGCTGTGGAGCTCTGTGAATACGCTCATACACACCGCACATTACTGTGAGTTTTATTGCTGTGGGGCTCTGTGATACGCTCATACACACCGCACGTTACTGTGAGTTTTATTGCTGTGGAGCTCTGTGATACGCTCATACACACCGCACATTACTGTGAGTTTTATTGCTGTGGAGCTCTGTGATACCCTTATAAACACTGCACATTACTGTGAGGTTAATTGCTGTGGAGCTCTGTGATGCCCTCATACACACTGCACATTTCTGTGAGTTTTATTGCTGTGGGGCTCTGTGATACGCTCATACACACCGCACGTTACTGTGAGTTTTATTGCTGTGGAGCTCTGTGATACGCTCATACACACCGCACATTACTGTGAGTTTTATTGCTGTGGAGCTCTGTGATACACTCATACATACTGCACATTACTGTGAGTTTTATTTCTGTGGAGCTCTGTGATACCCTCATAAACACTGCACATTAATTGTGAGTTTTATTGGTGTGGAGGTCTGTGATACCCTCATACACACTGCACATTACTGTGAGTTTTATTGCTGTGGAGCTCTGTGATACCATCATACACACTGCACATTATTTGTGAGTTTTATTGGTGTGGAGCTCTGTGATACCCTCATACACACTGCACTTTACTGTGAATTTTATTGCTGTGGAGCTCTGTGATACGCTCATACACACTGCATATTACTGTTTTATTGCTGTGTGGCTCTGTGATACGCTCATACACAATGCTCATTGCTGTGAGTTTTATTGCTGTAGAGCTCTGTGATATGCTCATAAACACCGCACATTGCTGCGATTTTTATTGCTGTGGAGCTCTGGGATACGCTCATACACACCGTACGTTAATGTGAGTTTTATTGCTGTGGAGCTCTGTGATCCCCTCATACACACTGCACATTACTGTGAGTTTTATTGCTGTGGGGCTCTGTGATACGCTCATACACACCGCACGTTACTGTGAGTTTTATTGCTGTGGAGCTCTGTGATACCATCATACACACTGCACATTAATTGTGAGTTTTATTGCTGTGGAGCTCTGTGATACAATCGTACACACTGCACATTACTGTGAGGTTTATTGCTGTGGAGCTTTGTGATACCCGCATACACACTGCACATTAACGTGAGTTTTATTGCTGTGATAAGCTCATACACATCGCACGTTACTGTGAGTTTTATTGCTGTGGAGCTCTGCGATACGCTCATACATACCGCACATTACTATGAGTTTTATTGCTGTGGAGCGCTGTGATACACTCATACACACTGCACATTACTGTGAGTTTTATTGCTGTGGAGCTCTGTGATACCCTTATAAACACTGCACATTACTGTGAGGTTAATTGCTGTGGAGCTCTGTGATGCCCTCATACACACTGCACATTTCTGTGAGTTTTATTGCTGTGGGGCTCTGTGATACGCTCATACACACCGCACGTTACTGTGAGTTTTATTGCTGTGGAGCTCTGTGATACGCTCATACACACCGCACATTACTGTGAGTTTTATTGCTGTGGGGCTCTGTGATACGCTCATACACACCGCACGTTACTGTGAGTTTTATTGCTGTGGAGCTCTGTGATACGCTCATACACACCGCACATTACTGTGAGTTTTATTGCTGTGGAGCTCTGTGATACCCTCATACACACGGCACATTACTGTGACTTTTATTGCTGTGGAGCTCTGTGATCCCCTCATACACACTGCACATTACTGTGAGTTTTATTGCTGTGGGGCTCTGTGATACGCTCATACACACCGCACGTTACTGTGAGTTTTATTGCTGTGGAGCTCTGTGATACGCTCATACATACTGCACATTACTGTGAATTTTATTGCTGTGGAGCTCTGTGATACACTCATACATACTGCACATTACTGTGAGTTTTATTGGTGTGGAGCTCTGTGATACCCTCATACACACTGCACATTACTGTGAGTTTTATTGCTGTGGAGCTCTGTGATACCATCATACACACTGCACATTAATTGTGAGTTTTATTGCTGTGGAGCTCTGTGATACAATCGTACACACTGCACATTACTGTGAGGTTTATTGCTGTGGAGCTTTGTGATACCCGCATACACACTGCACATTAACGTGAGTTTTATTGCTGTGATAAGCTCATACACATCGCACGTTACTGTGAGTTTTATTGCTGTGGAGCTCTGCGATACGCTCATACATACCGCACATTACTATGAGTTTTATTGCTGTGGAGCGCTGTGATACACTCATACACACTGCACATTACTGTGAGTTTTATTGCTGTGGAGCTCTGTGATACCCTCATACACACTGCACATTACTGTGAGTTTTATTGCTGTGGAGCTCTGTGATACCCTTATAAACACTGCACATTACTGTGAGGTTAATTGCTGTGGAGCTCTGTGATGCCTCATACACACTGCACATTTCTGTGAGTTTTATTGCTGTGGGGCTCTGTGATACGCTCATACACACCGCACGTTACTGTGAGTTTTATTGCTGTGGAGCTCTGTGATACACTCATACATTACTGCACATTACTGTGAGTTTTATTTCTGTGGAGCTCTGTGATACCCTCATAAACACTGCACATTAATTGTGAGTTTTATTGGTGTGGAGGTCTGTGATACCCTCATACACACTGCACATTACTGTTTTATTGCTGTGGAGCTCTGTGATACCATCATACACACTGCACATTATTTGTGAGTTTTATTGGTGTGGAGCTCTGTGATACCCTCATACACACTGCACTTTACTGTGAATTTTATTGCTGTGGAGCTCTGTGATACGCTCATACACACTGCATATTACTGTTTTATTGCTGTGTGGCTCTGTGATACGCTCATACACAATGCTCATTGCTGTGAGTTTTATTGCTGTAGAGCTCTGTGATATGCTCATAAACACCGTACGTTAATGTGAGTTTTATTGCTGTGGAGCTCTGTGATCCCCTCATACACACTGCACATTACTGTGAGTTTTATTGCTGTGGGGCTCTGTGATACGCTCATACACACCGCACGTTACTGTGAGTTTTATTGCTGTGGAGCTCTGTGATACCATCATACACACTGCACATTAATTGTGAGTTTTATTGGTGTGGAGCTCTGTGATACCATTGTACACACTGCACATTACTGTGAGGTTTATTGCTGTGGAGCTTTGTGATACCCTCATACACACTGCACATTAATGTGAGTTTTATTGCTGTGGAGCTCTTTGATACACTCATACACACTTCACATTACTGTGAGGTTTATTGCTGTGGAGCTTTGTGATACCCTCATACACACTGCACATTACTGTGAGTTTTATTGCTGTGGAGCTCTGTGATACGCTCATACACACCGCACATTACTGTGAGTTTTATTGCTGTGGAGCTCTTTGATACACTCATACACACTGCACATTACTGTGATGTTTATTGCTGTGGAGCTTTGTGATAGCCTCATACACACTGCACATTAATGTGAGGTTTATTGCTGTGGAGCTCTGTGATACGCTCATACACGCTGCACATTACTGTGAGTTTTATTGCTGTGGATTCTGTGATACGCTCATACACACTGCACATTACTAGCAGGGTTATTCTAAGAGATCCGAATTGCTGGGTAAGGCTAGGGTCAGACTGAGGCAGTGCGAACGCGCGTTCTGGCGCACTTAATCACGGCCGCACTAGCAGCAAATGCCGGGCAATGACGGCCAATATACGAAGTATGGTCGCACGAAAGTCCGGCTGCGCAACGCAAGTGGAAAATGAACGCATTTTTTCGAGAACGTAAAACCGCTAGTACAGACGTACAGAGTGCGCTGCGTCCGCTAGCGGTGTGTGTGTGTGTGATTTGGAGACGTCAGACACTGCTAATGTCCGGCCAACATAACGTCCAGATGCAAGAAGTGTTTTATTGATGATCCGTACAAAATCACGGACGAAAAATGCGCATCGTATGACTGGTATCGCGTATTCCGTGAAAAAATACGTCCATTCGTTCGAACGCACTTTTTCACGGACAACGTGAAAATGCGTTCGTCTGACCCTAGCCTCAAGGTAACGGAACAGTGAAATTCATGGTACGGTTAGTGGTTACCTTGCCTGGCCATTCGGCTATTCAGAGAGCAGGCAGTAAAAAGTCTCTTTATTTATAGATTTTTTTTGCCTCTTTTAGGCATTTTTCTGGATTTTTTAGCAAATTTTTTCTTCCCTGTTTTTTTAACCCTTTCACTGCTGAGTCATTTCCCGCCTCTGTGCTGAGGTCATTTTTACCGGTTTTGCGCATCATGTTTAAACGTGTTTTGAAGCTTATTTTAGTATATGACCCAGACATATTATATATCGTTCTTTCTGTCAGACTCGGTAGATTCATAATATGTCATTATTATATGTATACGTTATGTCATGTCTGTATATTATAACAAAAAATGCAATAAAATATGAATTTTCAATAATTTACAATGTGTAAAGTGTTTTTTTTCACATTTTAACATGCGAGCAATTGCGGTTATATTTTGTATGGGGTGCGCTTGTTAAAAAAATTAGTAATGGGGACCCGTTACATTTTTTTGTGGGGGAAAATTACGTGATTTTTAACAAACGCGCCCCATACAAAAATCATTAGTGCAGCATCATTGTTCACATTATAATTGAAATGGGAACAATATTGCTGCATTAACAAAACAAAAAAAAACACTTTTTTATTTTTATTATAGTTTTTAAAATTTTTATTTTTTTAAACTTTTTTTTTACTACTTTTTACATGGCCATGCTGTGGCCGATGCAACCATACCAAACATTAACCCTTAGCTGCCACAGAATGGGAGATATTGTAACCCCTATCTCCACCATTGGTGGCAGCTAGGGGTTAACTCTGATGACGCCAGTCGTCAGGGGGAGATCCCGGAAGCTTGGCCGACATTCAAGATGTTGGCCAGCTCTGGGAGAGGGTCACGATCCGGCGCTTTTCAGTGCCAAATTCTGATCTGGCCCCCGAGGGGTTAAAGCCAGGCACGGTTTGGAAGGGCAGGCTGTGCCCTTACAAACGCTGCCTGCCTTTAATCTCTGGCCCCTGGCGATCGGGAGGGAGAGAAGGACCTCCCCCCTCCCTTTCAGGCACTTCCTCTGCACTCATGGGGGCGGGGAGCTTGAAATAGATGTCATAGCGCCAGCGCGATGACATCTATTGGTCCCGCCGGGGGGATGTCAGCGGCTGCTCGGGTTCCTCCGGCATGTTCGGCGGGGTTAATCCAGATGTTTTTGTGGGTTTCGGTGTGCGTTTGCTGGGTTTTGAGGTGAGTGTTCGGCAGGTTTGCGGCAGCTTTTCCCTGCGTTACGACAGGCCTGTGGTGCTCGCTGAATACACCGCAGGGTCGCCAAAGTGGGACCCCCAAATCACACCGAACTGAAGAGAACGAAAAGTCACCGAACATGCAGTGACTTTTCGATTCTCTTTAAATAACCCTGTGTGAGTCAGGGCTGGACTGGGACAAAAAAAATAAAAATCACCCCTGGACTTGATCCAGACCGGCCCACTCTGATGCAAACACGTTGGGTCGGATTAAGATCTCTATGGGCGGAGCTAAATATTCTGTTTGGATTTTTTGGCTTTTAGTGAAATGAAAACATATTTTATGTTACTTTAAAGCATTTCGGTGCTTTGTGTTTCCACGCTCTTCAGTAATTTCATTTCACCAAAAATTTAGTGATTTGGCTGGAATGGCGTCGCTGAAGCAGTTATTGTCCATCTGCGAAAACAGCCAAATTGCATCAATAACCCCTGAATCGCGCCGAATCAGCACCGGAAAATTCCGCTGAACTGAAAAAAATGTCTCTGATTCTACGAGGACAATCCCAAAAGTAAGGTCTCCAAAGCGGTGGGGACGTAGAGAAGCTGTTGGCCACACAGTTGTGATTGGCGCTTCCTCCACTCCCAAACAAACATGCGCGCGCTTCGCTGGGATGCTCAATCTTGGCGTGGCAGCGCTTGAAAATGGAGCTCCCGGTGAACGTTACCGCCGAGTGCGAAGTTTGTGCAGTTATTCCATTTTGGAACGCAAAAGGCGTGAAACCGGTTGAAATTCATCGCCAAATTACGGAAGTATATGGACAGTCGTGCATGGATGTCAAAAACGTTCGCAAGTGGAGTAGAGAGTTTACAGCTGGTCGTACTGAAATTCACGACGAACAAAGGAGCGGGAGACCGTCAATTTCCGACAAGATAGTCGCGAAGATTGAAGAAAAGATGCTGAAGATCGGCGGGTCACTCTGGATGCGTCGCTCTCCTGCAAAACTTTGGTTGGAACTCCATCACCCACCCACCCTCTAGTCCGGACTTGGCACCCAGTGACTACCACCTGTTCCCTAAGCTGAAAGAACATTTGTCCGGAAGGTGATTCTGCTCCGACGAAGAGGTGAAAGATGAGGTTCAACGCTTCCAGAAGGACATGGCGGCGAGCTGGTATGACATGGCCATTCTAAAACTGCCACAGCGGCTACAAAAATGCATCGACCGAAATGGCGATTATGTAGAAAAATAAATAATTCTTCAACCTTTAAAACGATGTAAATATTATAGAAAATAAACGGTTGTTTGTATTTCTTAAAAAATAGGAGACCTTACTTTTAGGATTGCCCTGGTAATAAAAAGAACTTTTAGAAAATTAAAGAGGATTTAAAAAAAAAAAAATGTCCAATAAAGTACAAAAAAAACTAAAACATTTACTAAATAAAAAGTGTTTTTGAAAAATATAATAAGAATATATGGCGTTAAATTTTTTTTTAAAAGGCTTGACTGGCGGCCGGGCCCACTGAGCCATCAGACCACCGGCAATCTCCTGTCAGTCCCTATGGCCAGTACATGTCTGTCTGCAGGTAGTAAGCGCTCGCAGGCAGGGAGAGTCCACTTATTGTGAGCGTCCGCAGGTAGTTATCACTCACAGGCAGGGAGAGTCCGCAGGCATGGAGTGTCCACAGGCAGGGAGCGTCCACAGGCAAGGAGAGTCCGCAGGCAGGGAGAGTCCGCAGGCATGGAGTGTCCACAGGCAGGGAGAGTCCGCAGGCAGGGAGAGTCCGCAGGCAGGTAGTGTCCGCAGGCAGGGAGAGTCTGCAGGCAGGGAGCATTCGCAGGCAGGGAGAGTCCGCAGACAGGGAGCATCCGCAGGCAGGGAGCGTCTGCAGGTAGTGATCACTCACAGGCAGGGAGCGTCCGCAGGCAGGGAGAGTGTGCAGGCAGGGAGAATCCACAGGTAGTGATCACTCACAGGCAGGGAGCATCCGTAGGCAGGGAGAGTGTGCAGGCAGGGAGCGTCCGCAGGTAGTGATCACTCGCAGGTAGTGATTGTCCGCAGGCAGGGAGAGTCCACAGGCAGGGAGTGTCCGCAGGCAGGGAAAGTCCGCAGGCAGGGAGCATCCACAGGCAGGGAGAGTCCGCAGGCAGGGAGCGTCTGCAGGCAGGGAGCGTCTGCAGGCAGGGAGCGTCCGCAGGCAGGGAGCGTCCGCAGGCAGGGAGCGTCTGCAGGCAGGGAGCGTCTGCAGGCAGGGAGCGTCTGCAGGCAGGGAGCGTCTGCAGGCAGGGAGCGTCTGCAGGCAGGGAGCGTCTGCAGGCAGGGAGAGTCCACAGGCAGGGAGCGTCCACAGGGAGCGTCTGCAGGCAGGGAGAGTCCGCAGGCAGGGAGCATCCGCAGGCAGGGAGAGTCTGCAGGCAGGGAGCGTCCGCAGGCAGGGGAGTCCACCATGATTATATGGCATCATTTTATATGAAACACAAGGAGACAGAGAGTGAGGAGGAGGCAAGGTGAAATCTCCGTTCCTGAAGTCTCAAACCCCGTCTGCTGTAAATCCTCCAGCCTCAGATATGGAAGAAAAAGGCATTTTAAAGGAATTTCGTTTTTTTTTTGTATTTCATTTAAAAGCAGAGTAAGTGAGGAGCGAATGAAGCCCAGGCTGAGCAGATGAACGCGATTAATCTCCTGCCTGGCCGGTAATTAGCTGTTTTATTCTCATTTAAATGGAAGCGCGGCCGCCCTGACTCTCATTTTCTCGGCGATCGGGGAGATTTATCTGGTCCTCGTCTCATTTTGCTTAATACAGAGTAATTATCAATTAATTAAAACAAATGATTTCTGTGAAGTTTCCTCCGTGCGACGCCGAGGTGAATTTCCAGGGATCCGTGTACGGCTGGCACCAGTGGTGGGACGACAAGAAACCGATTCTGATGGAGGTGCAACGTCGCTTGCAGGAGTCATCTGTCTCCTCCATTGAGGATGCGCGGGGCCGGGACGTCGACACGACGCAGACGTGCAATGCTCGCCTCTCCTGGAGACTCGTGGTGGGGGGGCATTAAATAATCGCTGCGGGTTCTGCAAATGATGTGTACATGGACGCCATGAAACGGGATTTCACAATGCGGCTGAGAGGCTGCACGCGCCCAGGCAAGAAAGACGGTGGCCCCTGAGGGAAGACAGCCGGCCCCTGGGGAAAGATGGCCGGCCCCTGGGGAAAGATGGCCGGCCCCTGAGGGGATACGGCGGCCCTTGGGGGAAGATGGCCGACCCCTGAGGGAAGACTGCCGGCCCCTGGGGACAGATGGCCAGCCCCTGAGGGATGACGGCCAGCCCCATGGGGAAATCTGGCCGGTCCCTGCGACTGATGGGCGGCCCCTGAGGGAAGGCGGCCGGCCCCTGGGGGAAGACAGCTGGCCCCTGGGGAAAGATGGCCGGCCCCTGAGGGGAAGATGGTCGGCCCCTGAGGGAAGACGGCTGGCCCCTGGGGAAAGATGGGCTCTAGGGTCATCAGCCCATATCTTCTGCATGACACCATGAATGCCGCCTGCCTTCACACACAGGAAGATTACGTTGGCACACCAACTGGATGTATTGGCGCAGGAGCACCAGGGCACTACCAGCCACCTGCAGGCTGAGCTCGAAGGGACACGAGCACAGTGCCAACAGCTCCAACATGAGTTGTCCCTGGCACAAGCTGCCAGCACCCATGTGCCCACCATGGAGGAGAGCAGCACAACAGGGGGTCGAGTCATTGGCCCCATTATATTTTGCACAGTAGAGCGATTGTACCCAGAGTTGCTGGAGCTGGATGCTGTTCTGACATACGAGTGTGCCAGGTCCCCGAGGAAAATGGGGACCCCTCATAACGCCACCCATACCAACCAAGGTGCAGAAAGAGAGGAGATCACTTCCCCCCTGCCCAGGAGACCGGTGAGTGATCATCCTGGGAGGCTGCTAGGTTCCTGGACCCAGGAAGAGTTGCACCCATTTGGGATTGTGGGGTGGGCCCCTTTTGAATGTCTGGGAGGGGGGCATCAGCGAGACTGGGAACTGGGACTGCTGACTGTATTCGGGTCCTGGGTCCGCAGAGGTGCCCTGGACAGAGCAAGATATGGAGGGGAATTTCAGGGTGCCTACTAACGAACATTTTATGCCTGTGGACTGTGGTGGCCTGTTGCCTGGCACACTGGACAAGAGGGGTGTCTTGCCTCTTACCCCGGGACTATGGACCCACAACCCTGCAGAGACTGTCAGACCCCAATGATGGTGCTTGTGCGCCAGCACCCTGGACCTTTAAAAATGGTGCAGCAAAGGGACAAAGAGAGAGGTCTCGTCAGTGGCAAGCGATCCGTTGAGATCAAAGCTTGCCCTGACGATCTGGAAAGGGGGAACATATGTGACGAAACGGCCGCCCAATGTTTATTTGCAGTTATTTTGCTTTACAGTTTATTGTCTCTGTATATAAGGTAGAGTGTTTGTTCTGTGTGTGCTATTATCTGATGTCTGTTACATTAATATTCCCTTATGTGGTTATTGTAGAGTATTGTTTCTGTGTACCTTCTCTCTGTATAGTGTACATCTCTGTATTAGCTGTCCTCTGTCTTTATACTGTACTTCTCTGTGGCTACCCCTCTCTGTAAATGGTATTTTCCCGGCAGTAAAAAGATTACTGTAAAATGAGAAGGCATGTGTAAACAATCTATTGTGTTGGATGGCTCCTTCTATTGTTCTCTGACTGGAGACTCTTGATCTAATCTGTAATGTATTCTGTATGGGAGGGGGTTTTCTCAACTGTTACCTGTGTGTCTAAGGCTGGGGTCAGACCAGCGCACTTTTAACGTGTGTTCTGGTGCACTTAATTACGGCCGCACTAGCAGCAAATGCCGGGCAATGACGGCCAATATACGAAGTACGGTCGCACGAAAGTCCGGCTGCGCAACGCAAGTGGAAAATGAACGCATTTTTTCGAGAACGCAGAACCGCTAGTACTGACGTACAGAGTGCGCTGCGTCCGCTAGCGGTGTGTGTGTGTGATTTGGAGACGTCAGACCCTGCTCGTGTCCGGCCAACATAACGTCCAGACACCCAAAGTTTCCTGGTTTGGATCCGTAAAAAATCACGCATGAAAATGCGCATCGTATGACCGTTTTCGCGAATTCCATGAAAAAATACGTCAATGCGTTCGGACACACTTTTTTACGTTCGCGGGGAAAAATGCTTTCGTTTGACCCTAGCCTAAAGTGAAAATAAAGCATTCTCCATTTTGAGTTGAAACAGCAAGGATCTCCTGTGTGATATTTCCGGCGTCTGGGTTAGAAGCGGTACTTCTGCGGAATACTGACTTCAAGGGCAGCAGTCTGCACGTGGACAGAAAACCCCACGTTACACACTCCCTCTCGCACACTCCCTCTCCTGTACCCACTCCCTCCCTCTTGCACACACTCCCTCTCGCACACTCCCTCTCCTGTACACACTCCCTCCCTCTTGCATACACTCCCTCTTGCACACTCCCTCCCTCCCTCTTGCACACACTCCCTCTCGCACACTCCCTCTCCTGTACACACTCCCTCCCTCTCTCTTGCACACACTCCCTCTCGCACACTCCCTCTCCTGTACACACTCCCTCCCTCCCTCTTGCACACACTCCCTCTCGCACACTCCCTCTCCTGTACACACTCCCTCCCTCTTGCACACACTCCCTCTCGCACACTCCCTCTCCTGTACACACTCCCTCCCTCTTGCACACACTCCCTCTCGCACACTCCCTCTCCTGTACACACTCCCTCCCTCTCTCCTGCACACACTCCCTCTCGCACACTCCCTCTCCTGTACACACTCCCTCCCTCCCTCTTGCACACACTCCCTCTCATGCACTCCTTCTCTCGCACACACACACTCTTCCCCCTTTACACATATCCCTCCTGTCCCCCCTCTCCATTCTCTTTGTATGCCTGTCTCAGCACATTTCACACGTTTCTCCTTTATCCTTTTTTTTTTCTCTCATACTTGATCTTTTTTGGAATTTCAGCATTTTCGGAGTCGTTGCCCTGGGCTTCAGAGCAAACTTTCCTCATTCTGACCATTTGTCGCTGTGCGGAGTTCCTGGATGTGAGCATCTCGGAGCTCCGCCACTGTCACCATGAATTAGTGGTCCTCAGGCTCCTGGCGTGGCACTGTCTATTAGAACATGAGGGGTTTATGGGATGTCACATTGTGTCCTAACAAACGCTATGCGACTGCAGTAAACAGGCTCTGATCACTTCCAGCATCAAAACAGAGATGAAAGGAAGGGTTATTTCAGTGGCTTCCACCTTATTGATGCATAGGCGGACAGAGACAGTGACACATAAAAACCTGGTGCCCCATGAATCTAGGCCAGGAAACACGGAGTGTCCGAAGTTCTACCATTACCTAGACAGCAAAACAGCTGAGTGTGGAGTGTCTCCTGTACACACAGCAGGTATAACTCACAGTAACGTGCAGTGTGTGTATGAGCGTATACCGAGCTACACAGCAATAAAACTCACAATAATGTGCGGTGTGTATGAGCGTATCACAGGGCTCCACAGCAATGAAACTCACAGCAATGTGCGGTGTGTATGAGTGTAATCACAGAGCTCCACAGCAATAAAACTCACAGTAATGTGCAGTGTGTATGAGTGTATCACAGAGCTCCACAGCAATAAAACTCACAGTAATCTGCAGTGTGTATGAGTGTATCACAGAGCTCCACAGCAATAAAACTCACATTCATACACACTGCACATTACTGTTAGTTTTATTGCTGTGGAGCTCTGTGATACAGGAATGTGCAGTGTGTATGAGTGTATCACAGAGCTCCACAGCAATAAAACTCACAGTAATGTGTGGTGTGTATGAGTGTATCACAGAGCTCTACAGCAATAAAACTCACAGTAATGTGCAGTGTGTATGAGTGTATCCCAGAGCTCCACAGCAATAAAACTCACAGTAATGTGCAATGTGGGCTACATTACAATCCCTGCGTTAAAATGGGGCGGTAGGGAGAAAAAAACTGTGCCCGCAATTTTCCCCCTAACGCCCCCGTTTTAACGGGGGATTGCAATGCAGGTGCAAAAAATGCTGCCTGCATTTGTAGCGAGCGCTACGCCCCGGGATGCTCGCGGCAGTGCTGCAGCGCTGAGCACAGCCACGAGCATCCAGTCAATGGAGTCCATAGGACTCCATTGAGCCAGGTGCCGGCGGTCACATAATCGGCACAAGATCTGGTAGTTTGGCGTAGTGATACGCAGGGGGAGACTGGGGAAATTTTTCCCCCAGTCTTTCCCTGCTCCCGCTGGACGGAGGAGGTGGTTGGAGTCGCGGTCCTCGAAGCAGGACAGGAGAGGAGTATGAAATTCTTTTTGTTATTTTTTTGGCTGGTGTTAACGGATCCTGTAGAAGCAGAATCCGTTAACTAGGGATGGGCTGCCGGTTCGAATCGAACATCAGCAATGCCGGAGATCGCCTGGAAGGGAGGGGGGGGATCCGTTCAGATCCCTCTCCCTCCCGATCGGGAAGGAGCAGCGCCACAAGCCAGGCACCGCTTAAAAGGGGATAGTCTCCCCTTTTAAGCGGTGCCTGGCTTTAACCCCTTAGGCACCGGGTCGCACTTCAACGCCTTGCGGCGCCGAATGCGGCCTAGCTACAGTGGGGGCCGCCATCTTGGATGGCGGCTCCACCCCCGGGTCCCCCCTCGCTGCCCGACGTCATCACACATAGCTTGATGACGTCAGATAGCTGGGGAACCCCTAGCTGCCTGGGGATTTCCCAAGGAAATGGTGGAGATAGGGGGTTCCTTTGAACCCCGATATCTCCAGAACCGTGGCAGCTAGGGGGTCATGGAGGGTGTCATTGGAAAGGCCTGAGCATGGTATAAAGTTAAAACAAAATAAAATAAATAATAAAAATAAAATTAAAATAAAAAAACAAGTATTTTCTTGTGTGTTTTTTTTATTAATGCAGCAATATTGTTCACATTTCAATTATAAAGTGAAGAATGATGCTGCACTAACGATTTTTTCTATGGGGTGCATTTGCTAAAAATCACATAATTCCCCCCAAAAAATGTAACAAGTCCCCATTTCTAATTTTTCTACAAGTGCACCCCATAGAAAATATAACCGCAAACGCTCATGTGATAAAATGTAAAAAAAAACACTTTACACACTGCAGATGATTAAAAATTCAAATTTTATTGCATTTTTTGTCATAATATACAGGCAGGACATGACGTATACATATAATAATGATATATTATGAATCTGCCAAGTCTGCCGGAAAGAACGATATATAATATGTCTGGGTCATATCATAAAACGTGGCTTCATATTGCGTTTAAAACATGATGAGCGAAAGCGGTAAAAATGAGCTCCGCACACAGCGGTGAAATGCCTCAGCAGTGAAAGGGTTAAAAAAACTATTCCAAAAAATGCTTAAAAGATCCTAAAAATTCGAAAAATAAAGAGACTTTTTGCTGCAGATTAAAATAATAAACGGTTTATTAGATATTGAATTAAAACGGGAATATTTGTAACATTGAAGCCTATGGGATTCGCCTGAATAAACCTGTCGAATGAAACCACCGAATGGCAGGGCAATTCGGCAACTTTTCACTGCTGGTTTGTGTTCTCTGAATAGATGAAGCATTGCTTCTCTATGGGGATTCAATGCCCTTGAACAGGCACTGAACAGGCACCGTATGTGCAGGCAATTCGCCAGGATTTGGCGAACTGCCTGCTCTCTGAATAGCCGAATGGCCAGGAAAGGGAACCGAACGCTGAATTTCACTGTTCCGTTACCTTTCGCCAGCAATTCAGATCTCTCTGAATAACCCGGTTAGATTCTCGGTGTCGTGCACCACCGACTAAGACACATTTTTTCTGCTCTTGAATGTGACAGTTGCATCATTTAATTATTTGGCCGCGGGGTCCACCCTGCATCTTACACAATACCTCAGAGGGGTTACGGTGTGAAGGCACTAGCCGGCACCAAAGGCCCAATATTTCGGTGCATTGACCCGTGTACCGGATGCATACAGAGCAGCCATCAGAAATGATGGGGCCCCTTACTGAGCCTCACGATGGGCCCCCGTAAACTTCCTCAGCGTGTAACAGCTTTTCGCCCCCTTCCAAAACAAAAAAAGGACAGAACACAGTTCCACAGCAATAAAACTCACAGTAATGTGTGGTGTGTATGAGCGTATCTGTCACGTCTGGGGCTCAGAGGGGGCCCCGGCACCCGGCGGCGCCATCTACAAACCGGGTGCCAGGAGTTGTGCCGGCTTCCGGAGCTCGCAGGGCTGGTCAGGATGCGGGGCCTGGCATGATGACGCGCCGGGTTTAAATACAGGCAACGGGATCCGGCTCATCGCCCTGTCGTGGAGTTTGCTTCCCTCAGTGCTGAGTATCTCCTGGCGATTCACTACTTGGTTGATTTTTCAGTCTCCGTTGTCACCTGACTTGTATGAGAACCTCCCCCGTGTACCAGTCCTTGGCTATTCCTTCACCACTCTAACTCTGATGGATTTTTGGCTTATATGATAGATACCCCTTGTGTACCGTTTTGGCTATTCCTGACCACTCTAACACTGATCGATTTGGGCTTGTGTTAGAATGCGTCCTTGTATACCGTCTGGCCTATTTCAGGTATACCCTGTCCTGTGTGTTGGTCAAACATTTCCCACTCGTTGTTGGTCAAACATTTCCCTCTCGTTGTTGGTCAAACATTTCCCTCTCGTTGTTGGTCAAACATTTCCCTCTCGTTGTTGGTCAAACATTTCCCACTCGTTGTTGGTCAAACATTTCCCACTCGTCGTTGGTCAAACATTTCCCTCTCTTAGTTGGTCAAACATTTCCCACTCATTGTTGATCAAACCTTTCCCACTCGTTGTTGGTCCAACCTTTCCCACTCGGTGATAAAACATTTCCCACTTGTTGTTGGTCATACATTTCCCACTCATTGTTGTTCAAACATTTCCCACTCGTTGGTGATAAAACATTTCTCATGGCTTCAAATCGCGTTTAAACATGAGCAAAAGCAGTAAAAATGAGCTCAGTGCACAGCGGTGAAATGGCTCAGCACTCAGCAGTGAAAGGGTTAAAAAAAGTTATACATAGTTATACATAGTTATATAGGCTGAAAAAAGACATGCGTCCATCTGGTTCAGCCTCTCCCACATAACCTACTGTGGTTTTTTTTAACTTTTTGCTGCAGAATTTTATAATGAACGGTTTATTAGATATTGAATAAAAACGGGAATATTTTTAACATTGAAGCCTATGGGATTCTCCTGAATAAACCTGCCGAATTAAACCACCGAATGGCAGGGCATTTCGGGAACCTTTCACTGCTGGTTTGTGTTCTCTGAATAGCCGAAGCATTGCTTCTCTATGGGGATTTCACTGCCCTCGAACAGGCACCGAACAGGCACCGTATGTGCAGGCAATTCGCCAGGATTTGGGAACTGTCTGCTCTCTGGATACCGAATGGCCAGGAAAGGTAACCGAACACTGATTTTCACTGCTACGTTACCTTTCTCAAGCAATTCGGATCTCTTTGAAGAACCCTGCAAATAAAATTTCTTATGTTTTAATCTTTTTCATCAATGCCTTGTGAGTAGGGATGAGCGTTCGGTTCGATCTGTTCGGTGTTCGATTCGAACATCGCCCATTCGACTGTTCGTCGAACTCCGAACATTTCCGCGTGTTCGCAGCATGTTCGCCCACAATGCACCACAATACACTTTTCCACTGGCCTGAAGCTTGTAATTGGCTACAGCCTGCACCTGACCACAGATCAGGTGCAAGACAGGTGCAACACTATGCCAATCATGGCTCAGAGTCCTGATTGGGCAAATTTGGCCCAATCATGGGCTCACAGAGCTAAGTCCAGCAGCACACTATGTCACGGAATGGCCCAGCACCCTCAGCCAGGGACGTCCCTTGGGATGTTTCGATCCCTCCAGACTCTTAGGTGCCGTTGCACCAGCGGAATTCCGTGCGTTACTTTATTTAGATGTGGTTTCATTGTGTGGTGTAATAAAAGTGTCCCCGTAGATGTATTGTGAAATGTGTGTAAATTCCATTGTGTGCCTTGCTCGCCGCCATTTTCCCAGCGCCTCGTGAATCCGGTCGAATCGATTGGATCGGAAAATGGCCGATTTGGACCATCCGGTTGCGAATCGGCAACACCCCGATTCGTAACCGCCAATATGAATCGGGACCCGGGTGCCTCCTTCCAGCGAGGGCCAATGGGACTTGTGGGGGCGGGCAGGGATTTCCATTGTTCTGACTCTGTGTGATTGTTGATAAATATATGTGAAGTGTAAAAAATAAAGCCAGTTCATCTAGTACATACAGCTCCGCCTGGTGTCCTTTACTGACGTCTATACCGCTGAGATTCCGCGTGGTCTTCAGTGTCCGTTATCCACGATCGAGGTACGATCCGACTACCCTGTGTCTGCATCTCGGATCAGAACAGAGGTGCATCGGACGTGCTTCGACCAGATCGAACGATTGGCTAATCTTCGATCCCGTTTCCCGATCCGAAACCGCGGCGCGTCTCCCGCGCTTCGGTACATCGAGCGCTATATCCGATCGAAGGAAATCCGATCAGTAATCGAAGGTGTTCCGATCCCCACCCGAAGGAAATCCGATTCCTTCATCCGAACGGCCGTTCCGCCGACGATCCATTCTCCAACAAGGTCAGTAGACCAGCTGCTCGAGACGCCGAGTGCCGTGTCACTTGGTGGTCAGGCTGGTCTCACTCAGGGGTCCCCTTCCACAGCCCGCCAACCCCTCCATAGGGTCACTCCAGGTCGCACGAGACGCCGAGTGCCGTGTCACTCGGTAGTCGGGCCGGCGGTAAGCGCAGTGGGGGGAGCAGATTGGAGCATACCCGCAGGCGGACAACACGCTTTCCGCCACACACTATATAAGGCGTCCCTCGCAGCCCCAGCACGTGTTTTTTGAGAGGAGATTGTTCTGTTAGTGTGTCTTCTCAGTGCCAGCAGCTATTGGGGGGTCTCACTTCCAGCAGATATCTGGGAATTGTTGTAATCTGTGTGTTTTCACTGCCAGCAGCTATGGGGGGGGTCTAACTTCTAGAAGATATCTGGGAATTGTTGTAATCTGTGTCTTCTCAGTGCCAGCAGCTATGGGGGGGGTGTCTCACTTCTAGAAGATATCTGGGAATTGTTCTAATCTGTGTCTTGTCACTACCACCCATCAGGGGGTCTCACTGATTTATAGGAGGTTCCTGGGAATTGTAATTTGTGTCTTGTCACGGCCACCCATCAGCACGTGTTTTTTGAGAGGAGATTGTTCTGTTAGTGTGTCTTCTCAGTGCCAGAAGCTATTGGGGGGGTCTCACTTCTAGCAGATATCTGGGAATTGTTGTAATCTGTACCTTCTCAGTGCCAGCAGCTATGGGGGGGGTCTCACTTCTAGAAGATATCTGGGAATTGTTGTAATCTGTGTCTTCTCAGTGCCAGCAGCTATGGGGGGTGTCTCACTTCTAGAAGATATCTGGGAATTGTTGTAATCTGTGTCTTGTCACTACCACCCATCAGGGGGTCTCACTGATTTATAGGAGGTTCCTGGGAATTGTAATTTGTGTCTTGTCACTGCCACCCATCAGGGGGTCTCACGGATTTGTAGCAGATTTCTGCGAATTTTAATCTGTGTCTTGTCACTGGCTGCCAGCTATCAGGGTGTCTCACTGAGTTATACCAGAGTTCTGGAAATCTTTAATCTAGGTAATGAAAGGTATTTTAATATGGTAGGTAGTTTTTCAATTATTTGTAATTGAGATACGTGCCATATTTCAATATGCATTAGTGTGAAATTCCCCCCTCTCATTTTGAGTGTCAAATTGTATATGTCTTTTTCTTGCATATGATGTGGCTGGTGGAATTTAGCCGATTTCCTGTCTGTGCAGGAAAGGGTGTGTGGACAGTGTAAGCTAGAGAAAAGCCATCTCTGAATCATATGTAGTAATCTTTGTCTCACTGTTGGTTAAACTCTGACGTAGAAATGTATCTGCATGCTGATTGGCTATAAGTTCTTTGAAATCTAATAAAACAGTCTGTCTAAGAAAGGAAATTTAGACATGACCTGACGCTGCATTGCTTTGTGGCTGATTTTGGTGTCTCTCGCCATGGCGTAGCGCAGCATCTTACTTAAATTTTGATATACAAGAAGAAACTTGAAAAAGGTTTATGGCATCCATATATGGTAATTATATTAGGGAATTTGTTATTGTTTATCTAAAATTGAAATTTAACAGGTAACAGTTGAAACAGAGTTCTGCAGCATATCTCCAATTTTTTATACCAGAGTTGAATCAGAGTTCTGTATATATTAATCTATATATCACTCACCAAGTCAGAAAGACCAAAAAGGACAGGCAGGCACTCCCAGACACAGATAAGAGGGCAAGCAGCCTCTGTGTCGGGAGGCTGTGCCTCTGGTCGCCGTGGACGTGGTGCATCCTCTGCAGGAGAACGCTTGTCCTTTCTAACTGGTGCTGGCCGTCTTAAGCAGCAGCAACATACAGAGGATTTGGTGGATTGGCTAACCAGGACATCCTCATCCTCCCAGTCCTCTGCCAGCCAGGCTTGTAGTGGTTTACAGTCCACCTCAGCTGCCAAAACATCTAATGCAGCCTCCATGTCCACAGCTACTCCTGCCGTAGCCTCACTATCACACACGGAGGAGTCAACTGAATTGTTTGACTACAATGACAGTGACATGCTGCTAGAGGATGCGCAGCAACTACAGTGCTCTGATTCAAACTCTGAGGTTGAGGAAGGGAGTATAATCAACCTAGAGGATGGGGGTGCCAGTGACAAACAAATAACTGGCACTCATGTTGCCCCAGCAGCTGCAGCATATTGCAAGGTTGGCTCCAGTGACGAGGAGATAGGGGGTGATAACAATGATGATGAGGTCACTGACTCCACCTGGGTGCCTGATCGAACAGAGGAGTCAAGGGAGGAGGAGGAGGCACAACAAAAACGAGCCAGAACGTCCTCTATGACCAACCGTAGCCAGTCCAAGGCATCAGATGTCACAGCTGCTCAGGTGCAGAGCGCCTGTACAGGAAGTCTGCTGTCTGGGAGTTCTTTAAGAAATGTGCAGCAGACCGCACCGTTGCTATTTGTAATCTATGTCAGATGAGGATCAAGCGTGGGAAAGACATCCCACGCTTGGGTACCACGTGCCTGAGGCGACATATGACCACCTGCCACGCATCCCGTTGGCACAGCACTTTGCATAGGTCCTCCTCTTCCTCATCTGTCTCTAACCCAACTATATGTCCTGCCATGTCATTGCCTACAACCTCCACTGACAGGGATGATACTACAGTAATGGGTGTACCAGGTCCTTCCCCACAATGTGACAGCATCCCATCAGCAGAAGATTTATGCAGTCAGATTACGTTGCCCCAGCTGCTGCAGCGTAAGAAAAAATATAGTCCCAACCATCCCCAAGCACAGCGTCTAAATGCCAGCTGCAAAATTACTCACATTACAGCTGTGGCCTTTCCAGCTGGTGGACTGTGCTTCCTTCCGTGAATTTGCTGAATGTGCTGTACCACAGTGGCAGGTTCCAAATCACCATTTCTTTTCACGGAAGGCCATTCCAGCACTATACCAGCACGTGGAACACAATGTTATGGAGTCATTGGGAAAGGCAGTCAGCAGCAAGGTGCACATGACTTTAGACACGTGGTCCAGCAAGCATGGACAGGGCCGTTAAATTTCCTTCATGGCACACTGGGTAACTCTGCTTGCAGCTGGGAGGGATCCTGGACGGGGCTCTGTGCTGGAGCTTGTTCATCTATCACGCCTCCAGAAAGCTGCTTGTATGAGGTCTGTCTGCTCCACCACCTCTTCCTTCTCCTCCTCCTCCGGCGAAGTATCAGTTAAACTGACGCGTAACAGGGGCTACGCAATGACTCAAGCAAAAAGATGCTATACTGTGCTTGAGCTGGTTTGTTTAGGGGACAGGAGCCACCCCGGGCCAGAATTCTGTCAGCTCTGCAGGGGCAGGTGCAGAGATGGTTAACACCACGCTAGTTTCAGCTGGGAATGGTCGCCTGTGATAATGGCAGCAACCTTCTCTCCGCCCTACGCCAGGGTAAGTTGATGCATGTACCATGCCTAGCACACGTCCTAAATCTGGTGGTACAGCATTTCCTAACCAGGTACCCAGGGCTGGCACAGCTTCTCAGCCAGGCTAGAAAAGTCTGCAGCCACTTCAGACGGTCATTCCCAGCAAGTGTTCGCCTTTGCGGAAATTCAATGAGAATTCCACCTTCCCACAAACTGTCTGATCTGTGACTTGCCCACCAGGTGGAACTCGACATTAGCAATGCTGCAGCATTTACACAAGGAGCAGAGGGCCATCAATGAGTACCTGTGTGAGTATGGCACAAGGACAGGTTCAGGTCAACTTGGTCTCTCCCCCCCCCGCAGTGGCTGATGATCAAGGATGCATGCACTGTCACAATTCCTTTAGTGTTCCTGCTGGAGCGCACTCTGCAGGGAATCATAGATGTTGCACTAGAGACAGAGCAGTGGGAGGAAGAGGAGACCTTCCCTAGCTCTCAAGGCCCCAGTCTTTATGCAGACAGCATTCCTGTGGGTCCTCAGATCAGACAGGAGGAGGATGAGGAGGAGGAGGACTATTTAAGTAGTGTGGGCATTGAAGGTGGGGATTCCTCAAGGGTAGGTTTTGTGTGGCCAGAAACCCAAGGACTAGTACGTGGCTGGGAGGAGGAAGTGCACGATGGGGGTCATCCTCATTGACCAGGAAGACTCGGAAGCTAATGCCACCTCCAACCTACGCTACATGGGCTCTCTTATCCTGCAAAGCCTGCTAAAGGACCGCAGGATTTGTGCTATCAAGGAGAGGGATTATTACTGGTTGGCAAGCCTTCTTGATAAACGATACAAGGGTAAAGTTGCAGAGTTCATCCTGCCCGCACAGAGGGAGCACAGGATGAAACAACTTGAGGACGTTCTAAAGCGACACTTGTGTAACACCTTTCCAGGCACTGGTAGGTTACCAAGTAATGACACAGGTGCTTCTGAGGCTGCGGATCATCAGAGGAAGAGCGGTGAAGGCGGGGCCGCTTGACTTACGCCTTTTTAAATTTTTGTAGTCCACGATGCCCAGGAACGTCAAATGTAGGCACCTATTGCCAGCGTCTCCACCATATGGTGCAGGACTACCTAGGGGCAAGGGCAGACCTGGATATCTTTACAGCAGATGATCCACTGGCTTACTGGGTGTTGAGATTGGATCACTGGCCAGAATTTAGCCAATATGCTATGCAGCTACTAGGTTGCACTTCATGCAGCGTGCTTTCTGAAAGGACATTCAGTGCCGCTGGAGGTTTTGTCACAGACAAAAGAGTGCATCTGTCCACCAACTATGTAGACCGGCTGACATTTATAAAAATGAATCAGTCCTGGATCAGCAGCTATCAATCCCCTGATGCTGTTGTAACTGAATAGATCGGGGATCTCTTCTGCATTCCCAAAACCTCCACCACTGCACTCTTCCACAATACCACAGTGGGGTTACGGTGTGAAGGCACTTGCTGTCACCAAAGGTAAAATATTTGGGTGCACTGCCACTGCTGCCTGTACCAGATTCATATTTTAATATTTTACCGCAGGGTCCAACCCTCCACTCTTCCACAATACCACAGAGGGGTTAAAGTGTGACGGCACTGTTGCCGACACTAAAGGCCCAATTTTAAAGCACCTATTGTTACTTTCATCCAAAGCCTGCATAAGTTTCACCATAATTTAGCCAAAAATTCACTAAATTTGTTCTGCGTGTCCTAAAACGTCTCCTGTTTTCATACAGGCTGCCACCGCAAGCAGTTGTTTATGAATAGATTAAAGGAAAACCATTTTCTGTCATTTGAAATGTAATTTTTTTGTTTTTAAATGTTTCTATACATCCTAGAAATCCGCCACTTCACGGGCAAGTTATGGGGACCTCCTAGGCACGATATTTGAAGGAATTTTTCATTTTTATTTTTAACCATTATTTCATGGAAAAATCACTGTCCCTTTAAAAATGTTTTTTTTTTAACTTCTTGTCCTTGTTTCCTGTCCCCCAGGGCACTACCTGTGTTAGATTTTAATATCCTGTAAATACAATAAATATTTTGTCTTAAAAAGCCGGTTCTTATAAAATGGGCTGTGAAATTCCCCCCCTCCATTTCTGTTAGTGTCAATACTGCATAGACCGTTGTTCCTTCTATAGGATATGAGCTGTGGCCGATTTCCTGTTATGTTCAGTGCAGGAAAATGTGCGCAGAAGCGGGAATATGGGAAAAGGATTTCTTGTGAACCATATATGGTAATAAGTTAACGGAGTGGCTAAACTTTGATGTTGTAATGTATCTGTACACTGATTGGCTATAAATTCTGTGTATTTTAATAAATAGATCTGGCTTAACGAGGAAAGCTAGACTTCTGAGAAAGACCAACACAGTCTTGTGATTGATTCTTTTTGGGGATCTCCGCCATGGCGTAGCGCAGCTCTTACTTTGGTTTTGATATATAAGAAGAAACTTGGAAAAGGTTTATGGTAATTAAAATGAAAAATAGAATTTTTCAACCTGGACCCCCATACACCTTTTATGGCAAATATCTTGCATATATGCCCTCTTGCAGGGCACTCTAAAAATCGAACTTTCGAGTCCCATTGACTTGTATTGAGTTCGGTTTGAACTCGAACTTTTGAAATTGTTCGAGTTCGAATGCGAAACGAGCACGGGGTGTTTGGCTCATCACTACTTGTGATTTCACTGACAAGTTCAGTGGATCAGCGCTCTATCCACAGCAATAAACCTCACAGTATTGTGCAGTGTGAATGAGAGTATCACAGAGCTCCACGGCCCTTCGTGTTGTGATGCTGTATGTGGTGTGAAGGTTTGTTGTGGTTGTCTTTTCCCCACAGACTGTGTGCACGTCGCCTCACGTACCATTTTATCTCAGTTTTTGGTGATTCGGCTTCATTTCACATTTTATCGCTGGCTTCATGTGGCCACACGTTATGTATATATATATATATATCTCTGAGTTATTCTGTGACTTTCCGGAAGGCCGAGGTGACGTGGGCGATGATTCCCTCTGGGGATGCAGCTCTGGTCAGTATGTTTATGGAGGCTTCACTTCCTCTTCGATCGATCGAAGCAAGAAAAGGGGTGGGGGGTAACAGATTGAGGGAGACCCCTGAGGACACGCTCTGTGTATTACACCGTGAGGTATTAGAGGAGATCCCTGAGGACACACTCTGTGTATTACACCGTGAGGTATTAGAGGAGACCCCCGAGGACACGCTCTGTGTATTACACCGTGAGGTATTAGAGGAGACCCCCGAGGACACGCTCTGTGTATTACACTGTGAGGTATTAGGGGAGACCCCTGAGGACACACTCTGTGTATTACACCGTGAGGTATTAGAGGAGACCCCTGAGGACACACTCTGTGTATCACACCGTGAGGTATTAGAGGAGACCCCTAAGGACACGCTCTGTGTATTACACCGTGAGGTATTAGGGGAGACCCCTGAGGACACACTCTGTGTATTACACCGTGAGGTATTAGAGGAGACCCCTAAGGACACGCTCTGTGTATTACACCGTGAGGTATTAGAGGAGACCCCTAAGGACACGCTCTGTGTATTACACCGTGAGGTATTACGAGGACACGCTCTGTGTATTACACCGTGAGGTATTAGGGGAGACCCCTGAGGACACGCTCTGTGTATTACACCGTGAGGTATTAGAGGAGACCCCTGAGGACACGCTCTGTGTATTACACTGTGAGGTATTAGAGGAGACCCCTAAGGACACACTCTGCGTATTACACCGTGAGGTATTAGAGGAGACCCCTGAGGACACCATCTGTATATTACACTGTGAGGTATTAGGGGAGACCCCTAAGGACACACTCTGTGTATTACACTGTGAGGTATTAGAGGAGACCCCTAAGGACGGGGCGGGGTCGGAATCCTGCTCTCTCCCACCTGCACCTACCAGCATCTCCCTCCACCCCCATCCCTCTCCTTCTCCTCCTTCGAGACACACTGCATCCGCCTGTTCTCTCCTCTGGCTCTCAGGGTGGCAGTCATCTACCGCCCACCGGGACCAACCTCCCAGTTCTTTGACCACTTTGCTACCTGGCTTTCTCACTTCCTGTCTTCTAATCTTCCATGCCTAATTCTCGGCGACTTCAACATTCCCATTGACGATCCTTCCGCCCCTGCTGCCTCCAAACTTCTTTCACTCACGTCCTCCCTGGACTCACACAATCCTCCCTCCTCCCTACCCACCGCGATGGTCACGCTATTGACCTTGTCTTCTCCAACCTCTGCTCCATCTCTGAGTTCAACTGTCGCCCTTTCCCCATCTCTGACCACCACCTTCTCTCTTTCAACCTATATGGACTTCCTAAACACCCTGCTCCCCCACCCCGCACACACACTCGCAGAAATCTACATGCTGTGGACCCCCATCAATTCTCCAACCTACTTCACCACCTCCCTCACACCTCATCCTTCACCTGCCCTGATGCTGCCACTAATCACTACAACACTACTCTTATCTCTGCTCTAGACACTCTTGCTCCTCTTCGACTCTGTAAGGCCCCACGCCGCCAGCTTCAGCCCTGGCACACCCTCCAGACACGCTACCTGCAAAGATGCTCCCGCACTGCAGAGCGTGCCTGGAGGAAATCCCGCTCTGAAGCTGATTTTGTTCACTTCAAGTTTATTCTCCGGTCATACACCTCTGCCCTCCACTTGGCCAAACAATCCTTCTTCTCATCTCTTATATCTACGCTGTCCTCCAACCCTAAACGGCTCTGGTCCACCTTCAACACCCTCCTCTACCCACCTGCACCTCCCCCCACAGCTGCCTTCAGCGCTCAAGACCTGGCAGACTACTTCCTCAGTAAAACTCTAAATATCAGACGCAACATCCCAACACAAGATAGTTATCTGCCACCTCCACTCCCAGAGGTCCCCTCTGTCACCCTCTGCCGCTTCCTCCCAGCCACTGAGGAGGAAGTCAATTCCTTATTGTCCTCCTCACATCTCACCACGTGCCCGCTCGACCCCATTCCCTCACATCTAATTCCTCCCCTCTCCTCCTCCCTCACCCCTGCTCTCACACACATCTTCAACCTATCTCTCTCCACTGGCTCCTTTCCATCCGCCTTCAAACACGCGCTAGTTACACCTTTACTAAAGAAACCATCCCTAGATCCCAACTCTCCATCCAACTACCGCCCTGTATCCCTGCTCCCCTTCACATCAAAGCTCTTAGAAAAACTAGTCTTCAACCGCCTCTCCCTCTTCCTGTCCTCCAATTCCCTACTTGACCCCCTGCAATCTGGCTTCCGTCCCCTACACTCAACTGAAACTGCCCTCCCCAAAGTCACCAACGACCTCCTAACTGCTAAAAAACACGGTCACTATTCTATTCTCATCCTGCTTGACCTCTCGGCTGCTTTTGACACTGTTGACCACCCCCTCCTTCTACAGACCCTCAACTCTCTGGGTCTCGGTGACACTGCACTCGCTTGGGTCGAATCCTATTTATCCAACAGGTCCTTCTGTGTGTCCTTTGCTGGTAACTCCTCCTCCTCATTGCCTCTATCTGTTGGTGTACCTCAAGGCTCTGTCCTTGGTCCTCTGCTCTTTTCCATCTACACCTCCTCCCTGGGCAAAATCATCAACAGCTTTGGCTTCAATTACCACCTCTACGCTGATGACACTCAGATCTACCTCTCTACCCCTGATCTCTCTCCCCCTGTCCTTTCAAAAGTCAGTGACTGTTTATCTGGCATCTCCTCCTGGATGGCCTCCCACCACCTAAAGATCAACATGTCGAACACTGAACTCCTACTTATTCCTCCCTCCAATGCCTCCCCACCTCCTGACTTCTCTATCACGGTGGAGGGTATCACCATTTCCCCATCAAACCAAGTTCGCTGTCTTGGAGTTACACTTGACTCTGCTCTTTCCTTCATCCCCCACATCAAGTCTCTTTCCTCCTCCTGCCGATACCAACTGCGTAATATTTCCAGAATTCGGCCATTTCTTACCGCTGTCACCACAAAACAACTCATACACGCCCTGGTAATCTCCCGACTCGACTATTGCAATAATCTCTTATCTGGCCTCCCTCTGTCCCGCCTCTCCCCCCACAATCCATCCTGAACGCCTCCGCCAGGCTAATTCACCTCACCCGCCGCTCTGTCTCTGCCGCTCCCCTCTGCGAGTCCCTTCACTGGCTCCCCATCCACTGCAGAATTAAGTTCAAAATCCTTATCCTTACCTACAAAACCCTCACTAACTCAGCTCCCCACTACCTGTCCTCACTAATCACCAAATACACCCCAGCCCGCTCCCTAAGGTCAAACAGTGACCTGCGCCTAGCTTCTCCCCACGCATCACCTCTTCCCATGATAGACTGCAGGATTTCTCACGCGCAGCCCCCACTCTCTGGAACGCTCTCCCTCATACTGTCAGACTTTCCCCTAACTTCTCTTCCTTCAAACGCTCCTTAAAACGTTCCTATTTAGGAAGCCTACCACCCAACTCACTGACGCAACCATCAATCACTCTCACCTTACAGTCCTCTCCTCCTGTTTCCAACCCCAACCCTCCCAGATTGTGAGTTCCTACGGGAATAGGGCCTCATCTCCTCCTGTACTGTTTGTCAAATGTTGTTCAATGTATTGTAACCCTGTCTATACTGTGCTTATTGTACAGCGCTGCGGAATATGCTGGCGCTTTATAAATAAAGAATAATAATAATAATAATAAAGGACACGCTCTGTGTATTACACCGTGAGGTATTAGGAGGACACGCTCTGTGTATTACACCGTGAGGTATTAGGGAGACCCCCGAGGACACGCTCTGTGTATTACACCGTTAGGTATTAGAGAAGACCCCTGAGGACACGCTCTGTGTATTACACCGTTAGGTATTAGAGAAGACCCCTGAGGACACGCTCTGTGTATTACACCGTGAGGTATTAGAGGAGACCCCTAAGGACACACTCTGTATATTACACCGTGAGGTATTAGAGGAGACCCCTAAGGACACGCTCTGTGTATTACACTGTGAGGTATTAGAGGAGACCCCTAAGGACACGCTCTGTGTATTACACCGTGAGGTATTAGGGGAGACCCCCGAGGACACGCTCTGTGTATTACACCGTGAGGTATTAGGGGAGACCCCCGAGGACACTCTCTGTGTATTACACCGTGAGGTATTAGAGGAGACCCCCGAGGACACGCTCTGTGTATTACACTGTGAGGTATTAGAGGAGACCCCTAAGGACACGCTCTGTGTATTACACCGTGAGGTATTAGAGGAGGCCCCTAAGGACACGCTCTGTGTATTACACCCTGAGGTATTAGGAGGACACGCTCTGTGTATTACACTGTGAGGTATTAGAGGAGACCCCTGAGGACACGCTCTGTGTATTACACCGTGAGGTATTAGAGGAGGCCCCTAAGGACACGCTCTGTGTATTACACTGTGAGGTATTAGAGGAGACCCCTAAGGACACGCTCTGTGTATTACACCGTGAGGTATTAGAGGAGGCCCCTAAGGACACGCTCTGTGTATTACACTGTGAGGTATTAGAGGAGACCCCTAAGGACACGCTCTGTGTATTACACCGTGATGTATTAGAGGAGACCCCTAAGGACACGCTCTGTGTATTACACCCTGAGGTATTAGGAGGACACGCTCTGTGTATTACACTGTGAGGTATTAGGGGAGACCCCCGAGGACACGCTCTGTGTATTACACCGTGAGGTATTAGAGGAGACCCCTAAGGACACGCTCTGTGTATTACACCGTGAGGTATTAGAGGAGACCCCCGAGGACACGCTCTGTGTATTACACCATGAGGTATTAGAGAAGACCCCTGAGGACACAGTCTGTGTATTACACCGTGAGGTATTAGGGGAGACCCCTAAGGACACGCTCTGTGTATTACACCGTGAGGTATTAGGAGGAGACCCCTGAGGACACGCTCTGTGTATTACACCGTGAGGTATTAGAGGAGACCCCTGAGGACACACTCTGTATATTACACCGTGAGGTATTAGAGGAGGCCCCTAAGGACACGCTCTGTGTATTACACCGTGAGGTATTAGGGGAGACCCCCGAGGACACGCTCTGTGTATTACACCGTGAGGTATTAGGGGAGACCCCCGAGGACACGCTCTGTGTATTACACCGTGAGGTATTAGAGGAGACCCCTAAGGACACGCTCTGTGTATTACACCGTGAGGTATTAGAGGAGGCCCCTAAGGACTATTGCAATAATCTCTTATCTGGCCTCCCTCTGTCCCGCCTCTCCCCCCTACAATCCATCCTGAACGCCTCCGCCAGGCTAATTCACCTCACCCGCCGCTCTGTCTCTGCCGCTCCCCTCTGCGAGTCCCTTCACTGGCTCCCCATCCACTGCAGAATTAAGTTCAAAATCCTTATCCTTACCTACAAAACCCTCACTAACTCAGCTCCCCACTACCTGTCCTCACTAATCACCAAATACACCCCAGCCCGCTCCCTAAGGTCAAACAGTGACCTGCGCCTAGCTTCTCCCCACGCATCACCTCTTCCCATGATAGACTGCAGGATTTCTCACGCGCAGCCCCCACTCTCTGGAACGCTCTCCCTCGTACTGTCAGACTTTCCCCTAACTTCTCTTCCTTCAAACGCTCCCTTAAAACGTTCCTATTTAGGGAAGCCTACCACCCAACTCACTGACGCAACCATCAATCACTCTCACCTTACAGTCCTCTCCTCCTGTTTCCAACCCCAACCCTCCCAGATTGTGAGTTCCTATGGGAATAGGGCCTCATCTCCTCCTGTACTGTTTGTCAAATGTTGTTCAATGTATTGTAACCCTGTCTATACTGTGCTTATTGTACAGCGCTGCGGAATATGCTGGCGCTTTATAAATAAAGAATAATAATAATAATAATAAAGGACACGCTCTGTGTATTACACCGTGAGGTATTAGGAGGACACGCTCTGTGTATTACACCGTGAGGTATTAGAGGAGACCCCTAAGGACACACTCTGTATATTACACCGTGAGGTATTAGAGGAGACCCCCGAGGACACGCTCTGTGTATTACACCGTGAGGTATTAGAGGAGACCCCTGAGGACACACTCTGTATATTACACTGTGAGGTATTAGAGGAGACCCCTGAGGACACGCTCTGTGTATTACACCGTTAGGTATTAGAGAAGACCCCTGAGGACACGCTCTGTGTATTACACCGTGAGGTATTAGAGGAGACCCCTAAGGACACACTCTGTATATTACACCGTGAGGTATTAGAGGAGACCCCTAAGGACACGCTCTGTGTATTACACTGTGAGGTATTAGAGGAGACCCCTAAGGACACGCTCTGTGTATTACACCGTGAGGTATTAGGGGAGACCCCCGAGGACACGCTCTGTGTATTACACCGTGAGGTATTAGGGGAGACCCCCGAGGACACTCTCTGTGTATTACACCGTGAGGTATTAGAGGAGACCCCCGAGGACACGCTCTGTGTATTACACTGTGAGGTATTAGAGGAGGCCCCTAAGGACACGCTCTGTGTATTACACTGTGAGGTATTAGGGGAGACCCCGAGGACACTCTCTGTGTATTACACCGTGAGTATTAGAGGAGACCCCCGAGGACACGCTCTGTGTATTACACCGTGAGGTATTAGAGGAGACCCCTAAGGACACACTCTGTATATTACACCGTGAGGTATTAGAGGAGACCCCTAAGGACACGCTCTGTGTATTACACTGTGAGGTATTAGAGGAGACCCCTAAGGACACGCTCTGTGTATTACACCGTGAGGTATTAGGGGAGACCCCCGAGGACACGCTCTGTGTATTACACCGTGAGGTATTAGGGGAGACCCCCGAGGACACTCTCTGTGTATTACACCGTGAGGTATTAGAGGAGACCCCCGAGGACACGCTCTGTGTATTACACTGTGAGGTATTAGAGGAGGCCCCTAAGGACACGCTCTGTGTATTACACTGTGAGGTATTAGGGGAGACCCCCGAGGACACTCTCTGTGTATTACACCGTGAGGTATTAGAGGAGACCCCCGAGGACACGCTCTGTGTATTACACTGTGAGGTATTAGAGGAGACCCCTGAGGACACGTTCTGTGTATTACACCGTGAGGTATTAGAGGAGGCCCCTAAGGACACGCTCTGTGTATTACACCGTGAGGTATTAGAGGAGGCCCCTAAGGACACGCTCTGTGTATTACACCGTGAGGTATTAGGAGGACACGCTCTGTGTATTACACTGTGAGGTATTAGAGGAGACCCCTGAGGACACGCTCTGTGTATTACACCGTGAGGTATTAGAGGAGGCCCCTAAGGACACGCTCTGTGTATTACACTGTGAGGTATTAGAGGACCCCCTAAGGACACGCTCTGTGTATTACACGTGAGGTATTAGAGGAGGCCCCTAAGGACACGCTCTGTGTATTACACTGTGAGGTATTAGAGGAGACCCCTAAGGACACGCTCTGTGTATTACACCGTGATGTATTAGAGGAGACCCCTAAGGACACGCTCTGTGTATTACACCCTGAGGTATTAGGAGGACACGCTCTGTGTATTACACTGTGAGGTATTAGGGGAGACCCCCGAGGACACGCTCTGTGTATTACACCGTGAGGTATTAGAGGAGACCCCTAAGGACACGCTCTGTGTATTACACCGTGAGGTATTAGAGGAGACCCCCGAGGACACGCTCTGTGTATTACACCATGAGGTATTAGAGAAGACCCCTGAGGACACAGTCTGTGTATTACACCGTGAGGTATTAGGGGAGACCCCTAAGGACACGCTCTGTGTATTACACCGTGAGGTATTAGGAGGAGACCCCTGAGGACCACGCTCTGTGTATTACACCGTGAGGTATTAGAGGAGACCCCTGAGGACACCTCTGTATATTACACCGTGAGGTATTAGAGGAGGCCCCTAAGGACACGCTCTGTGTATTACACCGTGAGGTATTAGGGGAGACCCCGAGAACACGCTCTGTGTATTACACTGTGAGGTATTAGGGGAGACCCCCGAGGACACGCTCTGTGTATTACACCGTGAGGTATTAGGGGAGACCCCCGAGGACACGCTCTGTGTATTACACCGTGAGGTATTAGGGGAGACCCCCGAGGACACGCTCTGTGTATTACACTGTGAGGTATTAGGGGAGACCCCCGAGGACACGCTCTGTGTATTACACCGTGAGGTATTAGGGGAGACCCCTGAGGACACGCTCTGTGTATTACACCGTGAGGTATTAGAGAAGACCCCTGAGGACACGCTCTGTGTATTACACCGTGAGGTATTAGGGGAGACCCCCGAGGACACGCTCTGTGTATTACACCGTGAGGTATTAGAGAAGACCCCTAAGGACACGCTCTGTGTATTACACCGTGAGGTATTAGAGAAGACCCCTGAGGACACGCTCTGTGTATTACACCGTGAGGTATTACGAGGACACGCTCTGTGTATTACACCGTGAGGTATTAGAGGAGACCCCTGAGGACACGCTCTGTGTATCACATTGTGAGGTATTAGGGGAGACCGCTGAGGACACGCTCTGTGTATTACACTGTGAGGTATTAGGAGGACACAGTCTGTGTATTACACCGTGAGGTATTAGGGGAGACCCCCGAGGACACGCTCTGTGTATTACACCGTTAGGTATTAGAGAAGACCCCTGAGGACACGTTCTGTGTATTACACCGTGAGGTATTAGAGGAGACCCCTAAGGACACGCTCTGTGTATTACACCGTGAGGTATTAGAGGAGACCCCTGAGGACACGCTCTGTGTATTACACTGTGAGGTATTAGGAGGACACAGTCTGTGTATTACACCGTGAGGTATTAGGGGAGACCCCCGAGGACACGCTCTGTGTATTACACCGTGAGGTATTAGGGGAGACCCCTGAGGACACGCTCGGTGTATTACACTGTGAGGTATTAGAGGAGACCCCTAAGGACACGCTCTGTGTATTACACTGTGAGGTATTAGGGGGACCCCTGAGGACACGCTCTGTGTATTACACTGTGAGGTATTAGAGGAGACCCCCGAGGACGGGGTGGCATTTTTGTTCATTAAAGAGCAGAACTCTCAGAGCTCAGGGAGAGAGAGAATCCTGTTTTAAAGCATACAGCCACGTCTGGTGTTTTATTTCAGCGACGCTACGCTATACTCCACCTCAGAAGGCACAGAGCGGCCTTCTGGAAATTCCTAACGGCTCCAGGGCAGAGGAACAGAAGCAGGCGGGTCATGCTGCTCGAGGTGCTGAGGACAGCGCTCCCAGTAGCCGTGCTGACCGCAACGAAGGGGTGTCTGGAGAGTCAGGACAGGCGGAAGAGAACAGTTCCGTCACATATATATATTGTAATAAGAAATTGCTGTGCAGTTACTGCTGCTCTCTGGGTTATTCATTGAGCGGTTCCTGGTGAGCAGTAGAATATTCTTTGAATTCTTGTTCATATATCCAATTATTATCGCAGTTTGATTTGACATTTATCCTTATATTTGTCTATTGCTTTTGTTACTGTTTTAACCGTTCCTCCCATTTTTTTGGGCAAACTTAATGCAAAATAAATAATTCCCACATTCACTACAAACCGGTGTCCATTTATTGTGGTATTCACTAACATCATTGCCAGGTGTGCCAGTGGGGTTGATATTGTTTTTTGGGGCAAAAGACAGAGTATGGACCCAGATATTATTCACGCGGCTCCTGCGGGGGTAGCGCTACATGTGGGGGCTCATCCGGGATTCTACTCTTATTCTATAATCAACTCCAAGGCACATGCACCATGCCAGACCCAGAGGTCAGCAACTCAAAGCCAGTTACATCCCCTGAGAACTCTTCCCTCCTAGTGCCTGAGTTTGAGAAGCTAGTCACAGGGCTCCTTAAGAATCCAGTGGTGCCAACAAATTATGGTTATCGCAAACTACGGTTCTTCTCGGGGAAGGTCCCCACACCTTCCGAGGAAGATGATTTTGATACCTGGATTGATCAAGCCATCCAAGCTGTTGAGGAGTGGGAAGTGATTGATACAGTAAAGAGGCAGATGGTGGTTGAAAGTCTGCGGGCCCCCGCTTCTGATGTAATTCAAAATCTGAAACGGGATAAACCCAGCTGTTCTGTTTCTGAGTGTCTAGAAGCACTCCGTGACATTTATGGAAGGGTTGAAAACTGCACGGAGTTGTTCCATCTTTTCAACCACACATATCAAATAGAGGGTGAGATGCTAACAGCCTACGTCGTGCGGCTAGATCAGATTCTTCATCAAGTCATAATGAAAGGTGCAATGGAAGCCAAAGATGCCAGTAAAGCTTTAATGCTACAGATGCAAAGGGGATACAGCCACTGAACTCGATCGTGTTGCAGCTTCAAGATCGGGGTTCAAGTGACCTCCTCACTTACTCTAAACTGATGAAGACTTTTCGGGAGGAGGAGGCTCTCATCGCAGTTAAAGTACAGGGGACCGAGTCTGCCAAGAGTTCCAAGCACGGTGCTACGGCCTACAAAGTACAGTCTGGAATTGAACTAGAGACCAGCTTCAATGGAGGGTCTTGCAGCCCTGTTGACATTTTGGCGCAAGCTATAGCTCAGTTGGCACAATCGCAAACTACTCTACAGCAAACATTCTTTGGAATTCAGAAGACAGTGGGGCAAGTGATGGAAGACTATGCTAATATGCAAGAACCACTCTCGGAAGTGAAACAGACGGTGTCCACCCTCGCAACTGAGAGAAGGGATGTTGCCTCCTCTACAGCTAAGAAGTGCTGTTGCTGTGGAGAAGTAGGACATTTAATTGCTCAGTGTCCAAATGAAGAGAACCCGACCGGTCTCTCAACAGAGATGGTGGAAGCATTGAAGAAGCTGTCCCTCGCAAATCCTCCAGGATATTTCAGAGGGCCACGGGTGAAGAAGACAACCGGGTGCTCATCTACAGTAGCTAGCTCCAAAGTCAACGATGCGGGGAGACGGCGATGGAAGTCCAAACCCTTGCGAGGGGATCCCATTGTTGCCTCTGAGCAACCCAGTGCTCCACTTCCTTTGACTCAGCCTACCCAGCATCGGAGGGTCAATGCACACCAAGCCCCTAGAATTTAACGGCGGTTCAAGTCAGTTCAGAATTTCCACAGGAAAGGAGCACAGGTACAGGCCACAAAAAAGGCTAAAGCTACCACTCCCTACGAGTTCTCTGCCAAGTTGTTGGGACCTTCTCCTGTTGTTTCCATACAAGTAGAGGGAATCTACACTAAAGCCCTTCTGGATACTGGAGCTCAAGTGACCCTTCTCTACAGAGACTTCTACAACAGACACCTCAAGCACCTGCCATTGCAGAAGTTGGAAGGGTTAGAGATGTGGGGCATCGGGACTCAACATTTCCCCTACGATGGCTATCTACCAGTCAAACAGACCTTTGACCCTTCTATAGCCAGAAAAATAGAGACTTTTGATACACTGGCAGTGGTCTGTCCTCGCCCACCAGGGGCCAGCAAGAGTTCTCTGATCATAGGGACCAATTCTGATCTTGTTCGAAGGCTGTTGACACCTCTTGTTCTGGAGCCAGATACTTCAACTACAGGTGTACATCTAATGCTGAGAAAAGTCTACCAGCATCTGGTGCAAGAGCAGAAGGCCCCAGCTGAAGGAGTGGGGAAGATTTGGCGACTGAACCGATACGAGAAGGTACTACAGCCCGGTGAAGTGGTATGTGTGCAAGCTTCTGTTAAACATAATTGGAAGCAACCAGACCGTTACATCGTCCTTGAAACGGATGGTCAGGAAAAAGACACGGGAGTGGAAGTAATTCCAGAAGTGCTTTCAATTAAGGCATTGCAAAGAAGTCATGGAAAGGTCTCGGTTGGTGTCTGTAACATCACGGCCTCCCCTGTGAAGATGCCAGCTCGGATGTTGTTGGGACAAGTGAATTCGGTCCACCCCAGTCTTACTGTCTGATTTAGTGGGGGGAGTGAAGGAAGAAACCCCTGCTGAGGAGTTCTGTCCGAAGGATCCTTCTCTCTCACCCGAATGGAAGGAAAGGGTCAAGAATCAACTCCTGAGATGGCAGGCTGCATTCTCCAAGAGCGAGTTCGATGTGGGGTGTGCAAAAAGCGCCGATCACCGGATCCGCCTCCAAGAGGATAAGCCATTCCGGGAAAGATTTCGGCAGATTCCTTTGCGGAACTTGGAAGATCTGCACGAACAGCTAGCAGAACTGAAAAGGGCAGGTATCATCCGAGAGTCCTGGAGCCCATATGCTTCCCCAATAGTAGTGGTACGGAAGAAGAATGGGTCCCTGAGGTTGTGCATTGACTACCGAACATTGAATCGGAGGACCATTCCTGACCAATATACCACTCCAAGGATAGAAGAAGCCCTGCAGAGCCTGTCAGGCTCAAAGTGGTTCAGCATGCTGGATTTGAAGAGTGGGTACTAACAAATCCCCATGCATCCTGAAGATCGGGAGAAGACAGCTTTTATTACCCCAGTGGGGTTCTTTGAATTTGACCGAATGCCTCAAGGACTGTCTGGCACCCCAGCCACCTTCCAAAGGTTGATGGAGAAGACAGTGGGTAGCATGAAATTAATTGAGGTGTTGGTGTACCTAGACGACATCATAATTTTTGGCAAGACTTTGGAGAAGCACGAAGAGCATCTGGAGAAGGTCCTGAAGAGACTCCATGATGAGGGTTTGAAACTGTCTGTGGAAAAATACCAGTTCTATCAATCCTCGGTCAACTACCTTGGCCATATTGTGTCTGCCGAAGGAATAGCCACTGAGCCCCAGAAGCTAGAAGCCATCACCTCCTGGCCGAGACCTATCAATGTGACCAAGCTTAGGTCATTTCTGGGATTCTGCTCATATTACAGAAGATTTGTCGAGGGATTTGCTAAAATAGCCCGCCCACTCAATGAGCTACTGAAAAGCGAAAAGGAAGACGATAACTCAAACCTGACTAAGCCTGTCAGGCCAGCTGGAGGGCCCAGGAAACCTCGAGCATCCATTCAAGAACAGTGGACGGCTCAGTGTGAGGAGACCTTTAGGCGGCTGAAGTGGAGTTTAACAACTGCTCCGGTCCTGGCTTATGCAGATCCAACCAAGCCATATGAACTACACGTTGATGCCAGTCGTGATGGATTAGGTGGGCTGCTATATCAAGAACATGGCGGGCATCTGCTGGCCGTTGCCTATGTGAGCCGGAGTCTTGCACCCACTGAGAAAAACTACCACACACACAAACTCGAGTTTCTGGCTTTGAAGTGGGCAGTGGTGGATAAACGGAGGGATTACCTGTATGGAGCAGACTTCGTGATCAAGACAGACAATAACCCTCTCACATACATCCTTACAACTGCCAAGTTGGACGCCACTGGTCACAGGTGGTTAGCTGCTTTGTCGGAGTTCACTTTCAGCCTGAAGTACCGTCCAGGAGTTGGGAACAGGGACTCAGACGCCTTGTGAAGAAGGCCTCACGGTTCCAGAGACTCCCCAGAAGTATGGACCCAGCTGACACCTGAAGATGTACAAGTCCTATGTCAAGGCGCAGAATATCAAGCTGGAGGTAGATCTGGAGCAGAAGAAATTCGGGTCCCAGCAGCCGGTGTCCCCAGGGGTTATTGTAACCTTACTCAGATCAGGAATGAGGGCCTGCCCAAGCTCTCCAAGAAGGACTTGAGGAAGAATCAGATGGAAGACCCTCTTTGTACCCTAGTGTTGAAGGCTGTGGAAAGCCAGTGTCCTGATTTGTTTCTCACTGATACCCAAAGGGGATCTGCATAGGGAGTGGGATCGGTTGCAGCTGCGCAACGGAGTGGTCTACCGAAGGGGCCCCTCTGATGATTCCAAAGAAAAATGGCAGTTATTCCTACCTGAGAAGTAGGGATGCACCGATACCGATACTAGTATCTTAGTACTCGTGCAAATGGCCCGATACACCCCAACCCCGATACCGGAAGCCAGCGCTGGGCCGGCTTGCCGGTATCCGCGGTGCTGGGGAAGCTGGCCGTGTGAATGAAAAGCACTTGGCCAGCGTTCCCCTCCGGTGGGCGCAAAACTCACCCCTTCCGAAGGTCCGGTCACACGGCTGTGATGTGTTGGCCGCCGGGCAATTCTGTGACACTGCCTCTCAGACCTATGAGAGCTGGGGGCAAATCCATGAGAGCTGGGGGCAAATCCATGAGAGCTGAGGGCAAATCCATGAGAGCTGGGGGCAAATCCATGAGAGCTGGGGCATATCCATGACAGCTGGGGGCAAATCCATGAGAGCTGGGGCATACCCAAGAGAGCTGGGGGCAAATCCATGAGAGCTTGGGCACATCCATAAGAGCTGGGGGTAGTTCTGGAATAACCTCCCAGACGTCATCAAATCTTACCCCAGTCTAAAGTCACTCAAGAGCTCCCTATTAACATACCTCAATACGGAATGCACCTGTAAACATGTAACATAATGACTATTTCCTACATATTTATTTTTTGTTAATCTGTATATTTGTGTTGGTTTTTTTAATATCTTGCATTGTATTACTTTGTATTTCTGTAACAACTGTAACATTTTAATGTTCTTGAACCCAGGACGTCCTTGAAAACGAGAGAAATCTAAATGTATCCTTCCTGGCAAAATCCTTTATAAATAAATAAAATCCATGAGACCTGGGGGCATATCCATGAGAGCTGGGGGCATATCCACGAGAGCTGGGGGCATATCCACGAGAGCTGGGGGCATACCCAAGAGAGCTGGGGGCATATCCACGAGAGCTGTGGGCATATCCACGAGAGCTGGGGGCAAATCCACGAGAGCTGGGGCATATCCATGAGAGCTGGGGGCAAATCCATGAGAGCTGGGGCAAATCCATGAGAGCTGGGGCATATCCATGAGAGCTGGGGGCAAATCCATGAGAGCTGGGGGCAAATCCATGAGAGCTGGGGGCATATCCATGAGAGCTGGGGGCATATCCATGAGAGCTGGGGCAAATCCATGAGACCTGGGGGCATATCCATGAGAGCTGGCGGCAATCTCCATATGAGCGGGGGGGCAAGCTACATGTTAGCTGGGGGGCATTCTGTATATATATATGTCATGGAGCTGATCTAACGCTCCATGCTTCAAACCCCAAGAGACTTTATGTTCATTTATATCGTGTGATTTTAGATATATTTTACATCGTTTGGTTTTAGTTTAATTTAGTTTAGTGTAAAATGACATAGCTTTGGTTTTAAAAATATTTATATTCCTGTAGGTAAATGTGTTTTTTTGTATACAGTAAACAAGCCTTACTGCTGTGTAATTTATGCACCAGGGTTTTTCCCATTATCTAGCTGCATGTTTAATTCAAGTGATCTCTGATAGTGTGTGTTTAATCTGATGTGTTAGAACAATGGATATACAAATGTTGTGTGAGCTGAAAGGCTAAAGAATGTAAAGAATGTTTATTGTAAATAACTGACTTAATGTAATTAGTATGGGTATGCAAATTATGACTGTTGGACTTCAGCATAAATGGTGGCGATTGGTTCATTAAAAAGTCAGAGAACTCTCAGAGCTCAGAGAGAGAGGATCCTGTTTTAAAGCATACAGCCGCGCCTGGTGTCTTTATTTCAGCGACGCTACACTATACACTATCACCCTCAGAAGGCAGAGAGCGGCCTTCTGGAGATTCCTAACGGCTCCAGGGCAGAGGAATAGAAGCAGGCAGGTCAAGCTGCTCGAGGCGCTGAGGACAGCGCTCCCAGTAGCCGGGCTGACCGCAACAAAGGGGTGTCTGGAGAGCCAGGACAGACGGAAGGGAACGGTTCCTTCACACTGGTGGCAAGCGGTGGGATAAGCTCTCCAACCCCAGAAGAAACGCAGAATGGCAGGGTACACCAACTACAAAAAAGACACCCTGCGGGGCATCCTGGAGAGCCGAGGAGGCACCCCGGGCTCAAAGAACAAAAAGGCCTTGGTCAAAGAACTGCGAGAAATGGACCAGCGAAGAGAGGACAAGGGACCCCCGTCCATAAGAGACCGGTTCCAGTGAAGAGTAAGGAGGGCGATGGCCCAGGCCCAGGCGGATGAACCTGGTAACTGGCAGGACTGTTGTGGACAGAAATGTATATATTCGCTTTTATAATATTCAAAGGCTTAGAAGGAGGCCTAGAAAAATGCTCATTTGAGTAGTTTAAATGGTTAATCAAGATTTATGAATCAAATGCATATTATTCTTTAAACGCTATCTTAGCTGATTGTTTTTGTATGCACATGTAGTTTCTTTTCCAAGTATCAAGAAGAGAATATTTTGGAACATCTTGGAGAATGTTTTGGAACATCTCGGAACGTCCTGTAACCAACGGCCTTGACGGCTAAAGGGACATCCGGAGACACTGTTGTTTATATTCTTTAACTGTTATTAAACAAGGTCTATAATTTCACAATATTAATGACGAATAGAATGTTGGGCAACAGCCTGTTATCATTACATGCGACGTAGCATAAAAAGCCTTGTAAATTGTCGAATAAAAACAGAGAAGTCATTGGCTTGGAAGCCACATAGACGTATTCGTTGTCTGTGTGATTTCTTTATGCGCACAGCTATCTGATTTCTCCACCGGATTAGAACAGAAACTGGCATCCGAGGACGGACTCCATTGTCCATTGCAATTTGACGCCCCCCGTGGGGCCCTGGGTTACGCTTTCTCTAGTGTGTCACTGACGAGGATTTCCTGGCAGGACCACACCAGAACCGGAGCCTGATCAACTTCGTAAACCTCACAGGTAAGATACCTTTTGATATCTTATCGGTGACGTGTTCTGGTCTATGATCCTACCCCGGGAAACCCCAGTGTGACGCTTGGGGAAAGCATCAAAAGTGGGGTTTTATTTAACTTTGCCCAGGTGCCCGTTATACTGACCCACGACCGCATGCCAGTTGTCTGCTTGTTTGTACGTGTCTGTTCATGATTCTTTGTATTGACGGCATATTTCCTGATAGAAATTGTATTTTGGTTGGTTGTTAATCAGAGAGATTATCGCGGACCTGTGGTAACAACAAGTGGCGTGTACCTGGTTAGCTATCTCCAGCGGTAACAGGTGATGTGATGAAATAGGCGCATACCTGGTACTAGGACTTTCCTAACAGTCAACAGGCGATCACAAGCTTCGTGGTGGGACGCGATATATCTCTGATTGAAGTATAGTTTGATTTACAGTCAGAGGAGTTTTTGTGGGTACTGGGATAGATGATGCATTAGGCGTATCTATTAGGAGCTCACAAGATATATATATCTAGTAGGAACAGGTGACACTGTAGGATATACAGTTGTGTTCAAAAATTATTCAACCCCCAATGCTGTAAAGGGTTTTCGGGAATTTAGTGTACATTTGTAATTGTATTCAGAATGAAATCCTACAAGGACTTTTTAAAGAACCATATGCAACTAAAATGACATCAATTGGTTTTGTAATACAGTAGTAAATGTTTCTTTTGTGAATTCTTCATTGACACAATTATTCAACCCCTTATAGACTACCACTCTGAAGAACAGAGGTTCATTCAAGTGTTTTCAATCAGGTATTGAAAACACCTGTGGATGTCACGGAGCAGCAATAAAGCATAATAAGCACCAATTAGGCAGCTTTAAAATGACTGTGATACTCAGCTCCTTCTAGACATTTACTGGTGTGGTTACAAACATGGTGAAGTCAAGAGAATGGTCCAGGAAGACAAGAGAAGAGGTGATTACTCTTCACAGGAAGGGCAATGGCTATAAGAAGATTGCAAAGATGTTAAACATACCAGAGAGACCATAGGAAGCATCATTCGCAAATTCAAGGCAAAGGGCACTGTTGAAATGCTACCTGGTCGTGGCAGAAAGAAGATGCTGACTTCGACTGCTGTGCGCTACCTGAAACGTAGAGTGGAGAAAAGTCCCCGTGTGACTGCTGAGGAACTGAGAAAAGATTTGTCAGATGTGGGTACTGAAGTTTCAGCTCAGACAATACGGCGCACACTGCGTAATGAAGGCCTTTATGCCAGAACTCCCAGGCGCACCCCTTGCTGTCTCCAAAGAATAAGAAGAGTCGACTGCAGTATGCCAAAAGTCATGTGGACAAACCACAGAAGTTTGGGATAGTGTTCTGTGGACTGATGAAACAAAATTAGAACTGTTTGGGCCCATGGATCAACGCTATGTTTGGAGGAGGAAGAACAAGGCATATGAAGAAAAGAACACTTGCCTACTGTGAAGCATGGCGGGGGGTCAATCATGCTTTGGGGCTGTTTTGCTTCTGCAGGTACAGGGAAGCTTCAGCGTGTGCAAGGTACCATGAATTCTCTTCAGTACCAGGAGATATTGGATGACAATGTGATGCAGTCCGTCACAAACCTGAGGCTTGGGAGACGTTGGACCTTTCAACAGGACAATGATCCAAGCATACCTCCAAGTCCACTAGAGCATGGTTTCAGATTAAAGGCTGGAAAATTTTGGAGTGGCCATCGCAGTCACCTGACTTAAATCCGATTGAGAACCTCTGGTGGGACTTAAAGAAAGCAGTTGCAGTGCGCAAGCCTAAGAATGTGACTGAACTGGAGACTTTTGCCCATGACGAATGGGCGAAGATACCCGTAGATCGCTGCAAAGACACTTGTGTCAAGCTATGCTTCACGTTTAAAAGCTGTTATAACTGTAAAAGGATGTTGTACTAAGTACTAAGATTGAATGTCACTTGGGGTTGAATAAAACTGATAATGATGTGAGCACAGAAAAGACATTTGTGGTTATTTCATTATAAATGTTATGTTATATTTGTCTGACCTACACGTGTCTCTTTGATTTAATTGTAAGCAAGATGCCTGAATGATCAAAATCTATGTCAAACTGGCCAAAACACTCAATTTCAGTGGGGGTTGAATAATTTTGAACACAACTGTATATGCTGCGCGACGGAGAGGTACTAGCTACACCTTTCTAGCAGGGTCCTATATTTGGAATATAGGGGAGGACGAGACGCTTTATTGTCGTGGTAACAAAAAGGACACGATAGATATAGGTCTATCCTCATTTCTGACTGTTGATAAACTAAGTGAATTGAAGAAGTGACCAGGAAACAAAGCTAACAATCTAGAATGGGAAATGAACAGAGTAGCCATACTGGTTGGTTGTCACCATGCAAGTTAGTTGAGGAAAGGACAGGCAAAAGTAATGTGACAAACCTAAAGATTTTAGGCAAGATTTGCGAATTAGATAATCCCAGATTACAGGTAGAAGAATGGAAACATGTGTTGAAGAATAAGAAAGGAATGTTGATTGATAATGGTTTATGGAATGTTGCACAGGCTTGGTATAGGGTTGCAAAAGAAATTGAGAACGAAGGGTGGATAGAAACATTAGATAAGAAGAAAGGAAAAACGAATTACTATTATCTCACTCCAAGTTCTGAGCCTCCTTCCTATAGTAAGGTATCCAATAAAGAAAATAATAACCCCAACCCAAACGACAAATGCCCAAAAACAGCCGACAGGTCTCTACCCTGTTTTATGTATCGATGGGTCGTACTACACCACTCGTCCTGTAACGTCCTCATTAACAGCCATAAGCCAGGTACCGACAATATACCCTATAATGATTCATTTGCCCAATTTAGATACCACTCTCCACACGATAGACCGGACCGGTGACCCGGGTCAACCACCTTTCTCCAGTCATTTTTTTGACTCAGTAAATCGTACTGATGATTCCCTAACATCCCACATAGGGTTACCTGCAACCACACCCCAGGTCACCCGTAGCCAGCCCATGACTTTCCACCCCAGCACCAAGATCTTATCACCTTTCCACCCCAGCAAACCGACACCACGTACCCTTTCTACCAAAACACCCATGACATCCCTCCAACTCCCAAAAACAATGTAGCCTGGACACAGCAGCCAACTCCAAGAAAAACGGCAGACACCGTGGAAGGGGAGCCTGGTGGGGAGGGGGGGCGTCCACCAAGAACCTGTTTTACTTGTGGAGAGTCCGGCCATTTCAAACGGGATTGTAAAGCACCCCGCAGGCCATGGCCCCCACCCAAAGCCCAGATGCCGCCGATGGCCTTTAGCAGGATACTGCCATTGTATCTGATAATTTCCCATGACCCACAAACCCTGGCTTAGACCTTTCCACCAAGATGATGTCTGACCATTGAACATATATGGATATATATGTATTTGTGTATATAGTGTGTGTATTTGTTTAAATGGATATATATGTATTTGTGTACATAGTGTATGTATTAGTTTATATGGATGTGTATGTGTAGAGTATGAGTCAATAAAAAGGTATAGATTTAATCGGCGGTTGGTCAGGGATGCCTGTTCCGACTCGTATAAATGGATGCAAACAAAATGATGAATTTTTATAAGTGGGATGAAAGTTGTTTTAAAGCATAATCTGATAATCTATAAAATGCGGATGATAGTTTATGAGTCAATGTGAGAAGAGGTTAGGAAAGCCTATCCTAGATATGGCAACTATAGGTTGCTTGCCAGTAAGGAGCAATAAAGACGGTCATATATGTTTGTATGTATGTATGTATGTCAGAGATGTAAATCACGGTAAGCGAAGACAACAAGCAAAGTAGACAGGAGAGACATAACAACTGCTTTGTTTGAGATATGATTCCATTGCTGGGTGTTTGCCAGGAGGATCTGCGTTGTTTACTGTTGTGGTGTATATGTGAGGTACAAAAAATGTACGTATGTGGAGTGATTGTTCTTGTAGGTAGTACCGTTTGTCTATATTGATGGAGGGAGTTTTTGCTAACGCCCTAATGTTTTATTATTTTAATTAAAAATATTTTTATACGAAATATTCTCGGGAGAGAGAGGCTCCGTATTCTATCAGTATTGCTCTGCAGGACAGAGTGCTACGGAGCCGGGTAGAATTAAGTGTTAAGTGTTAAGAAAACAAAGTGGGCTTTAAAATATCCCGTATAATGTTTTTTATGTGGAAAAAGAAAAAAATAAAGGGAAGCAGGACGCAGACGAGAAAGTAAAACTAGAAAGATTAAATTGGTTCCTCTTTTTCCTATGACCGTGAAGATCAGATATTTTAACCCTGCTGAGAGAAAAAATAAAAAAAAAAGAACAGGGGAATGTTCAACTCTATGCAGTTTAAACGTGGAGCGGGGTTTTCCCTGCTGCAATAGCTTATTTTGGTTTAAAATAGATAAGGTGTACTGTCCGTATCAGAAGATTGCAGGTTTTTATTTCCTAAGTTAATTTAGAGGATTTTCTAGTTGCTGACGACCCCACAGACGGAGTGTGACCTTGCTAAGTACGAGATAAAGCTACTAATGCCAGGAAAGTTTTAACCTCCAATTCTCTACCAACTAAGAATATTAGTTACAACAGTCTAATGCTGCCTGCTGATTAATTATTAATTTGCACACCACGGGTAGGGGTCAGCAGCCCTGGGTGTTGGCGCGACATGACGTTTCTGTGAGCCTACTGCGCTGGCGATATTCCCTCCTGTGCCCTGATAATGTCACTCTCCACTGATCTCTGTGTCTTAACCCCGCTACTCTCTTTCCTTTTCCTGAGGGGGTGGTTCCGATTGTGATTCTAATTCTGGTAGTGGTGATGCTGTTAACTATGAGGGATTTTCAGTCAATTCTGTTCAACTTCCCCCCCTCGCCCCACCCTTTCTGCCAGAAGAAGGAAAATAAACAAAACAAGCGCAACTACACGCACTCACGCAGGTTGCAGCGATAAAAGTAAATGCACATGGGAAGTTTAGTACACCAGAAGCTGATATTAAATCATTTTGCAGACCAAGCAGCAAGACAGACTCACTCAGTCAGACACAGGAAAAGGAACTCGAGCAGCTAGTCACACTACTAGTAACCCAGAACTAAGAAATATAGTGTGCTTACCTAAGGCACTCTATCCGGCTGTAGTACAATAGGCACATGGGCCCTCACACCTCTCAAATACAATGATGAATGCTCTCATCGGTCTACACAATCTGTCACCTTTCAGAATACTGTTTCCCTCAACAGTTGCAATTACAGTCCGACTGTCTAATAAATTATGTCACAAGTGTTTCAACAATATTAACTGATATCTATGGTCAAAAGTATCCACAACACTCATCAACTGGTCCCGGGAGACTGGGTACTAGTGAAGACTGGCTAGTGCTACGCTTGGTCATAGAGGATGTTGTGCCTCGTGTTTGCTGTGCCTCCTCCTCCTCCCCCTCCCCTTCCTCCTCCTCCTCACTTGATTCCTCTGTTCGATCTGGCACCCAGGTGAAGTCAGTGACCTCATCATCCCCTTCCTCTAGGTTGATTATACTCCCTTCCTCAACCTCAGAGATTGAATCAGAGCACTGTATTTGCTGCGCATCCTCAAGCAGCATGTCACTCTCATTGTAGTCAAACAATTCAGCTGACTCCTTCGTGTGTGATAGCGAGGCTACGGCAGGAGTAGCTGTGGACATGGAGGCTGCATTAGATGTTTTGTCAGCTGAGGTGGACTGTAAAGCACTACAAGCCTGGCTGGCAAAGGACTCGGAGGATGAGGATGGCCTGGTTAGCCAATCCAGCAAATCCTCAGTATGTTGCTGCTGCTTAAAACGGCCAGCACCAGTTAGAAAGGACAAGCGTGCCCCTGCAGAGGATGCACCACATCCACCACGACCAGAGGCACAGCCTCCCGACACAGGGGCTGCTTGCCCTCTTATCTGTGTCTGGGAGCGTCTGCCTGTCCTTTTTGTTCTTTCAGACATAGTGAGTGATATATAGATTAAATATATAAAGAACTCTGATTCAACTCTGGTATAAAGATTAAAGATTTACAGAACTCTGGTATAACTCAGTGAGACACCCTGATAGCTGGCAGCCAGTGACAAGAAACAGATTACAATTCCCTCCTATAAATCAGTGAGACCCCCCTGATGGGTGGCAGTGAGAAGCCACAGATTACAAATCTCAGAAACCTCCTATAAATCAGTGTGACCCCTTGATGGGTGGCAGTGAGAAGCCACAGACAGGGCCGTAGGAAGGGCGAGGCGAGTGAGGCACGTGCCTCGGGCACAGCTGTGAAGGGGCGCAGCCATGGTTCGAGTCCTGCGAGAACGCTGCGGGAACGCTGCGGGAACGCTGCGGGAACGCAGGTTGCGGGAACCTGCGTTCCCGCAGCTTTCCAGCAGGACTCGAGCCATGGCTGCGCCCTTCACAGCCGTGAAGCGCCCAGCCCGAAACGATTGCGAGTGGCCGCTTGCTTCCTGCTTGAACGGCCGCTGACAGGAAGTGCAGCCGCTCCCCTGGGATCTAACAGCCAGCCGCGATCTCGCGAGATCGCGGCAGGCTGTTTCATCGATCCCAGGCGAGCGGCTGCACATCCTGTCAGCGGCCATTCAAGCAGGAAGCACGCGGCCGCCGGCAATGAGAGGTGAGCTGGGGCAATATCCAGGAAACCTGGGGGCACTATCCATGAGACCTGAGGGCACAATCCAGGAGACCTGGGGGCAATATCCAGGAGACCTGGGGGCAATATCCATGAGACCTGGGGGCAATATCCATGAGATCTGGGGGCACAATCCATGAGACCTGGGGGCACAATCCATGAGACCTGGGGGCACAATCCATGAGACCTGGGGGCAATATCCATGAGACCTGGGGGCAATATCCATGAGACCTGGGGGCATTATCCATGAGACCTGGGGGCATTATCCATGAGACCTGGGGGCACAATCCATGAGACCTGGGGGCAATATCCAGGTGACCTGGGGGCACAATCCATGAGACCTGGGGGCACAATCCATGAGACCTGGGGGCACTATCCATGAGACCTGGGGCATATCCATGAGAGCTGGGGCATAATCCATGAGACCTGGGGGCATTATCCATGAGACCTGGGGGCACAATCCATGAGACCTGGGGTCAATATCCAGGAGACCTGGGGGCACAATCCATTAGACCTTGGGGCACAAACCATGAGACCTGGGGGCACTATCCATGAGACCTGAGGGCACTATCCATGAGACCTGGGACATATCCATGAGAGCTGGGGCATTATCCATGAGACCTGGGGGGCATATCCATGAGACCTGGGGAGGCATTATCCATGAGACCTGGGGAGGCATTATCCATGAGACCTGGGACATATCCATGAGACCTGGGGCATTATCCATGAGAGCTGGGCATTATCCATGAGAGCTTGGGGGCAATATCCATGAGAGCTGTGGCAATATATACCCATATGAGCTGGGGTCAATAATATCCATGTGAACTGGGGAAAATAGTCTGGGGGCTCAGTGCTGTGTATATTATTCTGGGGGGGTGAATATTATGCTAAATGTTCTTTTGCTATACGTGCATGTATTCTGTGTGTACTGTATTTGTACATGTACTGTGTGTGCACTATATATGTAGGGCCCCATCACCTCCTTAACGCTAGCACTCACACATGTGAGCGTTGGTGCTGGTTAAATGCGGTTACTGCATGCTGCCCATATCACATCCTAGCACAGGACCCTCATATTACAATCCCAACGGTAACAGGTTAATAAATCCAGGAGATTGTGCTTTTCAGTGCGAGGTCACTGTACTTTGCGCTCCCTATACTTAACATGGGGAGTGCAAAGTCCTAACGCTAATTACCATCCCGCCATAGCTACAAAAGTTACCCACAGCTAGACGCTGGTGCTAAGTGATGCTGCTTCTGCAGAATCAGTCAGCACCAGCTGGAACCCCCCAAAAATCACATACTTGCCTCTCATCCCACAGCGCAAAGGGTGGTCCGATCCACTGCTTCTGGTCGCGGGGAGCATCCAGGAGTTTAGCACTGCGCCACTGATTTTTAAAATTATGTGTTTTTGCCTCGTGTGCAAAAGGAGCTAGCTACGGCTCTGGCCACAGATTACAAATCTCAGAAACCTCCTATAAATCAGTGTGACCCCCTGATGGGTGGCAGTGAGAAGCCACAGATTACAAATCTCAGAAACCTCCTATAAATCAGTGAGACCCCCTGATGGGTGGCAGCCAGTGAGAACACACGGATTATAACAATTCCCAAATATTTTGTAGAAATTTGTGACCCCCAAAATACTTGCTGGCAGCCAGTGACAAGACACAGATCACCTCAATTCCCAAATGTTTTGTAGAAATTTGTGAGACCCCCAAAATACTTGCTGGCACCAGTGACATGACACAGATCACCTCAATTCCCAAATGTTTTGTAGAAATGAGACCCCCCCCAGTAGCGTGGCAGACCGACAGTAAGAACACACAACAACAATATCCTATGAAATCTCCTCTCAAATGCGTGGTGAAGCGGCGCGTGGAAACCTTATATAGTGTGCTGCAGGACTTAGCTCTGTGAGACCATGATTGGGCAAAATTTGCCCATACTGTGGAACCTGTCTTGCACCAGACCTGTGGTCAGGGGTGCAAGGCTGTAGCTAATTACGAGCTTCAGGTCAGTGTAAAAGTGCATTGTGGGCCATTGTGGTGCATTGTGGTCGAACATGCGCCGAACACCCAGAAATGTTCGGAGTTCGCGAGCAGACCGAACAGGCTAAATTCGGGCCGAACTCCGAACCGTCCGAACCGAACAGTTCATCCCTAGTCACCACCCTGAAAATAAGTTTACTGTATATTTAACTGTTTATCGCAAATATCTTTAAAGCCCCGTTGCTCCGTCCACTGACTCCATCCATTATGAGCAGTTACGACCCGGGACACAGCACTGCAACCCACAGCTGTGGGCCATTTTTTATTCACCTGCTGCAGGTTCAACTTCAGGGCTGTGTTTAAGGGGGCTTCAGGTCAGGCTGAGCTCTGGGTTGCAGTGCTGTGTCCCGGGGCGCAACTGCTCATTATGGATGGAGTCAGTGGACGGAGCAACGGGCTTTAAAGATGGAGCTGAGGAAGGAGGGGGAGCTGCTGCAGCTAGTGGGGTTGGTTACTGCGTGGGGCTAGTGAAAGGGAGCAGAGCACTCAGCAGCACACCTGGGTTGTAATTACTCAAAAAGGAACAGACATTCAGCTAGCGATATATGCAATAAACAGTTAAACACAAAAAAAAGGTCTTACCCTGCTCTCTCCGAGATCTGCATGCAGGGTTTCCGGATATGCTGACGTGAGGACCATGTGGTGGGCGGCGCAGCTCCTCATTGGTCGGCTTCTCCTGCAAAGGAACAAGAACATTGCATGCGCTTCGCAGTGACCCAGCGCGCTGGGGAGCGGCAAGTAGGAATCGGTAATATCGGAGACTTGAACACCGATACCGATAAATTCAAAAAACCCCAAAATTGGCCCAAAATATAGGCAGATCCGATAATCGGTCGACCCCTAATTTAATGTTTAATATATGAATAAACATGTTCAGTTTATACCAGATTTGTTTGAAATTGTGTTTGTTTTCAAAAATTTAAGTGCACAGAATATCGGCCCCTGATATTGGTTATCGGCCTGAGAAACGGCAGATAATCAGTATCAGCCTGGAAAAAAACATATCGGTCTATCCCTATCTTGGAGGGCACTCTAAAAACCGAACTTTTGACTCCCATTGACTTCGGTTCATGTTCGAGTTCAAACTTGAACTTTTGAAATTGTTGAAGTTCGAATGCGAACCGAACACGGGGGTGTTCGGCTCATCCCTATTCACTGAGTGATGAGGAATAAACTAGTATATCATGCAGATACACTACTACATAGCTGTCCAGTAAGTCCCTAAATATGTTGTTCAAAAAATGCTTAAATGTTGCTGGTGTGTTGCAAAGGCTGAAGGGCATGACCATATATTCGAAATGGCCGTATCGAGACCAGAAGGCCGTCTTCCATTCATCACCTCTCCGTACCCGGACCAGATTATAGGCACCTTTTAAATCCAACTCGGAGTAGATCACGGCTCCTCGTTGTCACGGTTCCCAGATCCCACCACGCAGTACTTAACACCCCACACTCCACAGAGCCCAGAAGCTACCAACAGAGTAGCCGTGAAAGATCTCTAACTGTCTGGTCCTTAGAATTGGCCAGGTAAACTAGCTAGACAGAAAGGGTTAACAACACAAGGAGTAGTCAGCCGAGCCAGAATCAGGAATACAGAGTTCAGAATGGTCAAATGGAATAGCTGGGTCGATATCAGAGCAGTGGCGTAGTACAAGAAAATGGTCTAGGGCAACAGAAGGCAGAATAGTCAGAAACAAGCAAAGGTCAATAACGGGTTAATTCAATATAGCAGTCAGATACAAGGAGCTCAGGTATGGATAACCACGATCTGGCAACTGCTGAGAATACACTGAGGGTTTTTAAAGACCTTCACCAGGCCACGCCCCCCACTCAAGCCGCGCCTCATGCAACCACCTCCCTGCCTGTCTCCATTTAAACCGGGCATTGGTCAGCGAGCAGCATCAGACATGCTGCCCTCAAGCACACAGGTAGGGCTGGAAGCTCCCAACGTTACAGTACCCCCCTCTCCACGGGAGGCCACCGGACGACCAACAGGACGAGCGGCAGGACGACCACCAGGGCGATCGGGTTGTGAGGCATGGAACGCCCTGACCAACCTAGAGGCAGACATGTCGGAAGCTGGAATCCAGGACCAGTCTTCTGGACCATAACCCACCCAATCGACCAAGTACTGCAGAGTGCCCCTGCACAGCCTAGAATCCTAAACCCTCCTAACCTCATATTCAGATTCAACATCAACCTGAATAGGTGGAGGAGGAGGAACGACCCGCGTGTACCTGTTACACAACAATGACTTCAGTAGGGAGGTGTGGAAGACGTTGTGCATGCGAAGATGTTTAGGAAGGGCAAGAGCATAAGCCACAGGATTAATGCGGCGAATGATCTTATATGGACCTATAAACCAAGGTGCCATTTTCATAGAAGGCACCCGCAACTTCACGTTCCTAGTGGACAACCAAACTATCCCCCACGTTATAGGAGAGAGCTTGTAACCTATGCCTGTCAGCCTTGCGTTTCTGGACAGCAACATTGCGCTCCATATTTTCTCGAATCTGTCTCCAAATCTCTTGCAGTTGAGTGAGATGGTCATCGAGAGCCGGGATGGCCTGTTCAGTAAACTGAAGCGGTAGAGCCGGAGGGAAAAAACCATAGATGGCAGAAAAAGGAGAGTGGCCAGTGGTCTCGTTAACGGCGTTATTACGTGCATACTCAGCCCAGGGCAACAACTCCGACCAATTGTCTTGTTGTTGTGTGGTAAAGCAACGTATGCACTGCTCGAGACCCTGATTTGCCCTCTCTGCTGCCCCATTGGTTTGTGGATGATATGCTGAAGAGAAGGCCAATCGCACCCCCATCTCTGCACAGAAAACCCTCCAGAAATGACAGACGAACTGGGCTTCTCTGTCAGAGACTATTTCAGACGGAACCCCATGTATTCGTACAATCTCTCTAGCAAATACAACCGCCAGTTCTTTGGCTGTAGGAAGCTTAGGTAGAGGGACAAAATGAGCCATTTTGGAGAAGTGGTCTACAACTGTCAGAACCACAGTATGACCCTTGGACTTCGGAAAGTCCACAAAAAAAACCATAGATAGATGAGACCAAGGCCTCTTAGGCATAGGTAAAGGCTGCAATAGACCGACAGGCAAGGATTTACTGGTTTTGCTTCTGGCACAGACTTGACAAGCCAAAACAAACAGACGTACGTCCTGTCGCATGGTGGGCCACCAGAACTGTCTGGAGATACTGGTAAGAGTCTTAGTAATACCAGGATGACCTGCTGGTTTAGAATCATGAAACATTATGAGTAATTCTTGTCTTTCCTTTTCAGGTACAAACAACATATCTGGAGGCTTGTCAGGTGGAGCCCCTACTTGAACTGCCTGGAGGCGTTCCAGGAAAGGCGAGGAGACAGACAAGACTGTGGAAGCCACAATATGTTCAGGAGGAACTATAGGATTGTGGTCTTGTGTATTAGATTCATACGGGTCATATTGACAAGATAAGGCATCAGCCTTTACATTGCGGTCACCTGGTCTGTAAGTCAATACAAAATTAAACCGAGACAGTAGCAATGACCACCTGGCCTGTCTCGAGTTCAAACGTTTAGCATCCCCGATGTACGTAAGGTTCTTATGATCAGTAATTATCAATAAAGGGTCAAGAGTACCTTCCAACAAATGTCTCCATTCTGATAGGGCAGACACAATAGCAAGCAATTCTCTGTTACCGATATCATAATTGCGTTCTGCTGGTGATAATTTTCTTGAAAAGAACCCACAAGGATGTAGAGGTTTTCCTGGAGACTCTCTTCGAGACAGGACAGCCCCAATGCCTATCTCGGAAGCATCAACCTCAAGAACAAACAGAATCCTGGGATCAGGATGCCGTAACACGGGAGCGGAAGTGAAAGCTTGTTTGAGGGCTTCGAATGCTTGTTTGGATTGAGAAGACCAGATCTGGTTCTTCAGACCTTTACGTGTCATATTAATGATAGGGGAGGCTACAGCGGAATAATTCTTGATAAATCTCCTATAATAGTTGGAAAACCCCAGAAACCTCTGTATGGCCTTGAGACCTTGAGGGAGAGGCCATTCTGAGATGGCCGTGAGTTTAGAAGGATCCATCTCAAAACCTTCTGGAGTGATAATATACCCAAGGAATTTCACAGTAGTAATGTCGAATAAACACTTCTCTAGTTTGCAATAAAGACCACTGTCCAGTAATTTTGCTAATACCTGTCTGACATGTGCATGGTGGGTTTTCAGATCGGGAGAGTAAATCAATATATCGTCTAGGTATACTATAACAAAGGTTTGTAAGAAATCTCTGAGCACATCATTAATAAAATCCTGGAATACCGCTGGAGCATTACAAAGACCGAAAGGCATGACCAAGTATGCATAATGCCCACTCCTGGTGTTAAATGCTGTTCTCCACTCATGCCCCTCTTTTATACGTATCAGGTTGTAAGCCCCTCTTAAATCAAGTTTTGTGTATACTGCTGACCCCCTTAACCTGTCGAACAGTTCTGATATGAGAGGGATAGGATACACGTTCTTAATGGTGATCTTGTTAAGCCCCCTATAATCGATACACGGGCGTAAATCTCCCTCTTTTTTAGACACAAAAAAGAACCCAGCCCCTGCTGGAGAAGAGGAACGTCGGATAAAACATCTCTCCAAATTCTCCTTTATGTACTCTTCCATAATTTGGTTCTCCTTTATGGAAAGAGGATATACTTTGCCTCGAGGAGGCATGGTACCAGGATGAATATCAATGGCACAATCATATGGTCTATGTGGAGGCAGTTTCTCTGCCTCTCTTTTATCAAATACAGCCCTGAGGTCGGCGTATTGGTCAGGAACCTCTGTAGACAATGGAGGAGCTGTGGGTGTGTTCAGGGCACCGACATGCTGAATGAGTATTAAACAAGTCCCAAAACAAGCAGGACTCCAAGACAGTATCTCTCCCTTAGCCCAATCAATAACAGGATTATGTTCCACCAACCAAGGGAAACCAAGTACAACAGGATTGGAAGGTGAATGGATAACTTGAAATATGATTTCTTATTTATGCAAGAGACCAGTGGTAAGAACCACTGTAACCGTATCGTGAGTAATCCTAGGGCAGGATAACGGTCTGCCGTCTATGGCTTCGACGGCTAAGGGTGTCTCTCTTACAACCAGAGGTAGAGAAATGGAAGAAGCGTAGTTAACATCGATAAAGTTGCCAGCAGCCCCAGAATCCAAAAAAGCGGTAGTATGTGTGGTCTTGGTCTCCCAAGCCAAGGATACTGGTAACATAAGTTTAGTGTCTTTGACAGGAGACATGCACATCACACCCAAGGTCTGTCTCCTCAGCTGCCTTAGGTGCGGTAGTTTTTCCGGCTTATCATGCATCTTAGGACGAGTAGGACATTGAAATCGTACATGACCCCCCAAACCACAATACAGGCACAATCCCTCACGAAAACGCCTTGTTCTCTCTTCCTCTGTAAGCCTAGTATGGCCGAGTTGCATAGGCTCAGAGGGAGGAGATAACTCTCTTGGTAGTGCCTGAAAGACAGGGGCCAACCTAGGTAACGGTCTCTTGGGCTTCTCTCTTGGAGTCCTTCTGTCCCTTATCTGATTATCCAGATCTATACAATAAACAATGAGTTCACACAATACCTCAGGTAGTTTACGTGGAGCCAATTCATGCATCAATGACTCTGATAACCCCTCCATAAAAGCCAGAACCAGTGTCTCATTTGTCCAGTTCACATCAGAGATCAAGGTTTTAAATTCTATGGCATAATCAGAAACAGTACTGTTCCCTTGACGTATGCGGAACAAGGATTTGCCAGCTACCGTGGCCTTTCTGGTAGGATTAAATGTACGTTGTAACTCGGCTATGAATTCTTTATAATCCCGTATGATAGGCTTCTCTGCGTCCCATAACGGAGTCGACCATGTCAATGCTCTGCCAGACAGATGATTAATAATGAACCCCACTTTGGCAATGTCAGCGAAAAACATCTGTGGATTTAATTTAAAATGAATATCCACATGGACCAAAAATCCCCGGCACTCTGAGGGAGTACCGTCAAACCTCATAGGAGCGGTCATGTGTACCTGGGATGTCTGAACGACAGGGGACACAGGTATATCAAGCGGGGGTGCAACCCCAGCTGGTTCCAGGTGAGCCGTACGAGTCAGGATAGTTTGTAAGGCAATAGCAAACTGATCCATCCTATGATCCTGCTCATCCTGTCTGGATACAAAGTTAGCCAAGTGCTGTGATAAGTCTGCGGGATCCATAGTGGCCAGTTCGTAATGTCACGGTTCCCAGATCCCACCACGCAGTACTTAACACCCCACACTCCACAGAGCCCAGAAGCTACCAACAGAGTAGCCGTGAAAGATCTCTAACTGTCTGGTCCTTAGAATTGGCCAGGTAAACTAGCTAGACAGAAAGGGTTAACAACACGGGGAGTAGTCAGCCGAGCCAGAATCAGGAATACAGAGTTCAGAATGGTCAAATGGAATAGCCGGGTCGATATCAGAGCAGTGGCGTAGTACAAGAAAATGGTCTAGGGCAACAGAAGGCAGAATAGTCAGAAACAAGCAGAGGTCAATAACGGGTTAATTCAATATAGCAGTCAGGTACAAGGAGCTCAGGTATGGATAACCACGATCTGGCAACTGCTGAGAATACACTGAGGGTTTTTAAAGACCTTCACCAGGCCGCGCCCCCCACTCAAGCCGCGCCTCATGCAACCACCTCCCTGCCTGTCTCTATTTAAACCGGGCATTGGTCAGCGAGCAGCATCAGACATGCTGCCCTCAAGCACACAGGTAGGGCTGGAAGCTCCCAACGTTACACTCGTAGACTTTCGATCAGTTCCGGAATCAACGGGAGTGGGTACCTGTTCTTTATGGTGATACGATTTAGGTCTCTATAGTCCACACAGGGAGGTAATTCTCCATTTTTCTTTGATACAAAAAAGATGCCGGCTCCAGCCGGGGACGTAGAGTGTCGTAAAAAACCTTTCTTTAAATTCTCTTGGATATATTCTTTCAGTACTCTCAATTCTGGTTCAGATAATGGGTACAGTCGGACGTATGGAATGGGGCGCCTGGTAGGAGATCAATCGGGCAATCATACGCTCTCCGTGGGGGCAGTGTTTCAGCTCCACTTTCATCAAAAACATCCGAGAAGGAAACATAAGCATCACGTAAGGTCGTATCATACTGAGGTACCATATTAGCGTCTAGCACTGTAAACAAAGTGGACCCTTCGTATCGCATGTCTGCGGGGAACAACGGGAAGCCAGAAACGTAAGTGTACCCTTGGACCAGGATATGTGAGGATCGTGCAATCGGAGCCAAGGAAGACCTAATATGATAGGAAACACTGGTGACGGTACCACATCAAAGACAATAGACTCAACATGTTTTGGGCCACTAGTCACATGAACTGGCAGGGTCTCCTGTGTTACTGGGCCTGTCGGTAATGATGAGTCATCGACTACTTGAATATGCAATGGAAGAGATTTATTTCGTAGGGGTATACATAAAGCATTTGCCAATGATTTATCCATGAAACTGCTACTGGCCCCAGAATCAACTAGTGCGAGCTGGGTAAACGTCTTCTCTCCCAGCTGTAAAACAAGAGGTATGGAAAGGTGAGGGCTGAAGATGTTGGAGGGCTACATTCAGGAGGTGAAGGGCAGGGGTGCTGTTACCTGTCCTTCCTCAAGTCTTTTCTGGGCAGAAACAAGCCATGTGAATTGGTTGCCCACAGTAGAGGCACAGGTTGTTAACCCTTCGGCAATGATTCTCCTCAGGTGAGATTCTCCACTGGGCAACCCTGACTTGCATGGATTCCTCTGGTGCTGGTAATGCCAACTAGGAACCTGGTGGAGAAACAACAGAAGGACGGGATACCGGGACATGATATGCAGTGCGTTCCCTCACTCTCTCTCATAACCGTCTGTCCAGTTGAATAGTGTGACGGAACCATTCTCTTCCGTCTGTCCTGACTCTCCAGACACCCCTTCGTTGCGGTCAGCCCGGCTACTGGGAGCGCTGTCCTCAGCGCCTCGAGCAGCTTGACCCGCCTGCCTCTGTTCCTCTGCCCTGGAGCCGTTAGGAATTTCCAGAAGGCCGCTCAGTGCCTTCTGATGTTGAGTATATAGTGTAGCATAGTTTGTAATAAAGACACCAGACGCAGCTGTATGCTTTAAAACAGGATTCTCTCTCTCTGAGCTCTGAGAGTTCTCTGAGTTTTAATGAACAAAACGCCACCATTTATGCTGAAGTCCAACAGTCATAATTTGCATAAAATGACGCACCTCGTCCTACCAATATACTAATTACATTATGTCAGTTATTTACAATAAACATTCTTTACATTCTTTAGCCTTAATCTCACACAACATTTGTATAATCCATTGTTCTAACACATCAGATTAAACACAAACACTATCACAGATCCCTTGAATTAAACATGCAGCTAGATAAGGGGGAAAAGCCCTGTTGCATAAATTACACAGCAGTAAAGCTTGTTTACTGGCTATACGGAAACACAGTTACCTACAGGAATACAAGTATTTTAAAACCAAAGCTACGCCATTTTACACTAAACTAATTTTAACTAAAACCAAACGATGTAAAATATATTTAAAACCACACAATATAAATGAACATAAAGTCTCTAGGGGTTTGAATCATGGAGTGCTACGTCAGCTCCGTGACATTTGTCCCCCCTTCCAGAACGGCAGGGCAAGCTTAGATCCCAAACGGATCGCTTGCCACTGACGAGACCTCTCACCTTGCCCCGCTTCTGTGCCATCTTCAAAGTTCCAGGTTGTGGGCACATAAGCAAAGTCAGTGGGGTCTGACGGTCGCTGGAAGGCTGTGGGTCCATAGTCCCGGGGCAAGAGGCAGGCCAACCCTCTTGTCCAGTGCGCCAGGCAACAGGCCACCACAGTCCACAGGCATAAAATGTTAGGGGGCACCCTGAAATTACCCCCATATCTTGCTCTGTCCAGGGCACCTCTGCGGACCCAGGACCCGAATACAGTCAGCAGTCACAGTTCCCAGTCTCTCCTTCTGCTGATGCCCTCCTCCTGAACATTTAGAAAGGGCCCAGCCCACGGCAATCCCCAAAATCCCAAAAGGGCGCAATTCTTCCTGGGGCCAGGAATTTGGTAGTCTCTCAGGGTAGTCACTCACCGATTCTGCTGGTCTTCTAGGCAGGTAAGAAGTGGTCCCCTCTCTTGTAGCACCTTGGGTCACAGGGGTGGAGTGCTGGGTGGTCTCCATCTTCGTTGGGGACAAAGCACACTCTGATGCCAGCACAGCATCCACCTCCAGCAACACTGGGTACAATTGCTCCTCTATGCAAAATATAACAGGGGCAATGACTTGACTCCCTGTTGTGCTGCTCTCCTCCGTGGTGGGCACATGGGTGCTGGCAGCTTGTGCCAGGGACAACTCATCTTGGAGCTGTTGGTACTGTGCTCGTGTCCCTTCGAGCTCAGCCTGCAGGTAGCTAACAGTGCCCTGGTGCTCCTGCGCCGATACATCCAGTTGGTGTGTCAGACGGCTCACCTCCTCCTCGCTTGCCTTGGCTTCAGCGAGGCTCTCATTCCGAGCTGCATCAGTTTCTAGCAGCTGGTGTTGGCACAGCTGGAGTTGGTTCTGGAGCAGCTGTATTTCCTCTTGCTGCTCATGGGCCCGTGCCTGCACAGTGTCTTGGGAGAGCTGTGTGTGCTGTAATTCCAGTTCACAGTTCTCCAGGTGAATTTTAAAAGCAGTCCTTTCTGTCTGTAGAGCCGCTCTGGTTCGCCGTTCGTCCTCCAGCTGCTCAATCACTCCAGCTCCGCTATCTGCGCCTGAGCACCACTGAGCTCCGTGTGTAGGTCAGTGTTACAGTCCTCACAGACCTGCAGCTGGGATGACAATTTTCGTATACTGACCGACTGTTCTCGTACTTCATTGCAGTGGAAATCTCTATTCCATGACAGTTCACAGTTTATCCTGATGGTCCTGTAATGTCTCTGCCAGGGCCAATAGCTCTGCCCAAGAATCACGCAAGTCAGCCTGTAATGAGCTGACCAGACTGTCCATGGTCTGTGTGGCCCCATCTTTCAGGAGGGGAACAGCCTGGGTGCCAGTCTCTCCATCTCCGGTGGCCTGATACTGCCCGCTGGAAGATGGCTTAATGCTGTAATCCCCAGGCTCTGGTCTGCTTTGGCTCGGCCACCCCTCTTTTTCTTCTGCTTCCCGCTGGCTGGTGGGGGGAGGCTTCCTCCAGGGGTCTCGAGGACTGGTAGCTGGGCTGCAGTATGCAAACTTTTTAAGTCCATTTCGAGTGCCCATTCCTCAGCAGCGAGTCCCTTTAGCACGGGCCAAAAGGCAGAGTCCTCCTAAACGTCCAGGTAGCACCCCTGGATGACGCACAATTCTGCATGTCTGGCAGCTTGTGGACTGCCATAATTGTCTCCCCCCCTTAAAGTAGATCCATGCTGGGCCAGGACCGCGCAACACATAGCTTGGGGGAGGCTTCTCGTCAGCTTCCCAATACTCCTTACTCACACATTGCAGCAAATCCTCGTATTTGCACTCTAGATCGAGTGCGGCACGCAGCCAGTGTACCAACTGGTCTCCATGGCTCGCAGTGGGCTGAGGCCCCAACACTTGGGGTCTCCACAGCTGAATGTCCTCTGTGATTATCTGCTCATAAAGAATAAATGAGCTGTCCTGATCCATAGTCCTCTGTAGACTGTTTTCTTGCACTGCAGGCAAAAACCTCTGCGGTCTCTCTCAGCGGGACACATCTCCACTCGCTCTGGGTTGCACCACACTTGTGCCTTTGACCCTTACTTCAGTATTCGTTCCTTCCATGGCTCTCCAGCAGGTCCTTCAGGGTGTCCTGCTTGCAGGCTGTATAGTTGGCCATCTCGGGGTGTATTGGTGTTGGAGAGCCTCTATCCCACCGCTTGCCACCAGTGTAACGGAACCGTTCTCTTCCGCCTGTCCTGACTCTCCAGACACCCCTTCGTTGCGGTCAGCCTGGCTACTGGGAGCGCTGTCCTCAGCGCCTCGAGCAGCTTGACCCGCCTGCTTCTGTTCCTCTGCCCTGGAGCCGTTAGGAATTTCCAGAAGGCCGCTCGGTGCCTTCTGATGTTGAGTATATAGTGTAGCATAGTTTGTAATAAAGACACCAGGCGCGGCTGTATGCTTTAAAACCGGATTCTCTCTCTCTGAGCTCTGAAGTTCTCTGAGTTTTAATGAACAAAACGCAACCATTTATGCTGAAGTCCAACAGTCATAATTTGCATAAAATGATGCACCTCGTCCTACCAATATACTAATTACATTATGTCAGTTATTTACAATAAACATTCTTTACATTCTTTAGCCTTCAGCTCACACAACATTTGTATAATCCATTGTTCTAACACATCAGATTAAAGACAAACACTATCACAGATTTCTTGAATTAAACATGCAGCCAGATAAGGGGAAAAGCCCTGTTGCATAAATTACACAGCAGTAAAGCTTGTTTACTGGCTATACAGAAACACATTTACCTACAGGAATATAAGTATATTTACAACTAAAATTACGCCATTTTACACTAAACTATTTTTAACTAAAACCAGACGATGTAAAATATATTTAAAACCACACGATATAAATGAACATAAAGTCTCTAGGGGTTTGAAGCATGGAGCGTTACGTTAGCTCCGTGACAAATAGATGTCTGGATAAGAGCCTCCAAAGACGACGGGGTACCCAGACGGGCTATTTCATCCTTCAGGGCATCAGAAAGTCCGAAGCGGAAGTGGTTAATGAGGGCAGTATCATTCCAGCCTGATTCACATGCATAATGACGGAACTCGGTTATGTAGGATTCGACTGGCCGACGTCCCTGCCGTTTATTTCGTAACATGGATTCTGCAGTGCTTGCACGAAGAGGATCAAACATAACGCTCATAGTGGTCTGGAAGTCAGACCAGGTATCCAGCACGGGATCCTTAATAGGTTATGGGCCCAGACTTGTGCCTCTCCTATCAGAAGCGATATGGTAGTACGGATCTTTACAAAGTCATTGTAATATGTTCTTGGATTGAGAGAGAACAGTAATTCACAGGAGGTCAAGAATGCTCTGTAGTGATCTCTTCTACCTGCGTATCGTTCTGGCATAGGAACACAGGGTTCAGGAACATGGACCGGCTCTGTCAGAGTTGATGAGGCTGCTTGGAGAGAATGGATCTGGTCCTTGAGATGACGGTGCCCATTCTGTAGATCCCTGATGGAACAGGAGAGGGAAGCAACTTGTATCCAAAGCGCCAGCAATGTCAGAGAGCTCCATAGTGCGCTCCAGTATTCTGTCAGGGTTTTCCCCACCAGATGCGGGTAGGAGAGGGAAAGAGCACGGGGACACCACTGGAAGGCAAGGAGTAGCAGAAAACAAATGGCATGCATGGGACCAACAGTTACAATCAATCGGGAGCAAGAAACCAGGGGAACTGCTTCAACACTGGAGCGATTTGAGACTGGGCCCTCTGCTCTTTTATATCAAATGGACCTCATCTGATCCAATAGTAGGCCTGTGACATCATCGGAGCGCGACGCGGCTCGGCTGCCATATTGGTGGAGACCAGCACCGCGCGTGTCCCTAGCCAGAGGCCTGCACAAGGCCTGAAGCCTAGAGCTCCGCCGGAGACCGCTGGCCGGCGGCCACACCTCCGGCCGAACCCTTCTCTGGGGAACCTAACCACGCCGTGGGGGTGAGCCGACCCATCCCGTCCTCCTGGCACCGCTGAGTCGTTGAGTCGGCCGTCCTGCCGCAGCAGCCGCTGGAATGCTGGGTAAGGCTAGGGTCAGACGAACGCAGTGCGAACGCGCGTGCAGCCGCACTTTATCACGGCCGTAGTAGCAGCAAATGACGGCCAATGACAGGCAATATACGAAGTACGGCCGCACGAAAGTGCGGCCGGGCAACGCAAGCGGCAAACAAACGCCTTTTTTCGAGAATGTGATACCGCTACTACTGACGTACAGAGTGCGCTGCGTCCGCTAGAGGCGTGTGTGCGTGATTAGGAGACATCAGACGCTGCTAATGTCCGGCCAACATAACGTCCAGACGCAAAAAGTGTTTTATTGATGATCCGTACAAAATCACGGACGAAAATATGCATCGTATGACCGCTATCGCGTATTCCGTGAAAAAATACATCCATACGTTCGAACGCACTTTTTCACGGACGACGCAAAAAATGTGTTTGTCTGACCCTAGCCTAAGCGGGGAGGCAACCGAATGTGGCGCCGGCGGGCCGGAGGACCGGACAAGGATATATACATGTGAGGTGGTCGCATTTTTATATGAGGTCTGTTCTTATTGAAAAGCGTCACATGACATAAAATAAAAGTATCGGTACTCGGTATCGGTGAGTACTTGAAAAAAAGTATCGGTACTGGTACTCGGTCTTAAAAAAGTGGTATTGATGCATCCCTACTGAGAATAAGGGGGGTGTGAGGCAGTGGCGTAGCGTGGGTTGTCAGCGCCCGGGGCCAGCCAAGAATTGTGCGCCCCCCCAACCTGTGGACACGTTATCGATATTGCCGCAGCTCTCACATGGATATTGCCCCTGCTCACACATGAATATTGTCCCAGCCAGCTCACACATGAATATTGCCCCAGCTCACACATGAATATTGCCCCAGCCAGCTCACACATGGATATTGCCCCAGCTCACACATGAATATTGCCCCAGCCAGCTCACACATGAATATTGCCCCAGCCAGCTCTCATATGGATATTGCCCCAGCTCTCCCATGGATATGCCGCAGCTCACACATGGATTTGCCCCAGCTCACACATGAATATTGCCCCAGCTCACACATGAATATTGCCCAGCTCACACATGAATATTGCCCCAGCTCCCATGGATATTGCCCCAGCTCACACATGGATTTGCCCCAGCTCTCCCATGATATTGCCAGCTCACACATGGATATTGCCCCAGCTCACACATGAATATTGCCCCAGCTCACACATGAATATTGCCCCCAGCTCTCACCATGGATATTGCCCCAGCTTCACACATGAATATTGCCCAGCTCACACATGGATTTGCCCCAGCTCTCCATGGGATATTGCCCCAGCTCACACATGGATTTGCCCCAGCTCACACTTGGATTTGCCCCAGCTCACACATGGATTTGCCCCAGCTCTCCCATGGATATTTGCCCCGCTCACACACATGGATTTGCCCCAGCTCACACATGGATTTGCCCCAGCTCTCCCATGGATATTGCCCCAGCTCACACATGGATTTGCCCCAGCTCACACATGGATTTGCCCCAGCTCACACATGGATTTGCCCCAGCTCACACATGGATTTGCCCCAGCTCACACATGAATATTCCCAGCTCACACATGGATATTGCCCAGCTCACACATGGATTTTGCCCCAGCTCACACATGGATATTGCCCCAGCTCTCACATGGATATTGCCCCAGCTCACACATGGATTTGCCCCAGCTCACACATGGATTTTCCCCAGCTCACACATGGATTTGCCCCAAGCTCTCCATGGATATTGGCCCAGCTCACACATTGGATTTGCCCCAGCTCACACATGGATTTGCCCCAGCTCTCCCATGGATATTTGCCCCAGCTCACACATGGATTTGCCCCAGCTCACACATGGATTTGCCCCAGCTCACACATGGATTTTGCCCCAGCTCACACATGGATATTGCCCCAGCTCACACATGAATATTGCCCCAGCTCACACATGAATATTGCCCCAGCTCACACATGAATATTGCCCCAGCTCACACATGGATATTGCCCCAGCTCACACATGAAATTTGCCCCAGCTCACACATGAATATTGCCCCAGCTCACACATGGATATGCCCCAGCTCACACATGGATATGCCCCAGCTCACACATGGATTTTGCCCCAGCTCTCACATGGATATTGCCCCAGCTCTCACATGGATATTGCCCCAGCTCTCACATGGATATTGCCCCAGCTCACACATGGATATTGCCCCAGCTCACACATGGATTTTGCCCCAGCTCACACATGGATATTGCCCCAGCTCTCACATGGATATTGCCCCAGCTCACACATGGATTTGCCCCAGCTCACACATGGATTTTCCCCAGCTCACACATGGATTTGCCCCAGCTCTCCCATGGATATTGCCCCAGCTCACACATGGATTTGCCCCAGCTCACACATGGATTTGCCCCAGCTCTCCCATGGATATTGCCCCAGCTCACACATGGATTTGCCCCAGCTCACACATGGATTTGCCCAGCTCATCACATGGATTTGCCCCTATCTCCCATGGATATTGCCCCAGCTCACACATGGATTTGCCCCAGCTCTCCCATTGGATTTGCCCAGCTCACACATGGATATTGCCCCAGCTCACACATGGATTTGCCCCAGCTCACACATGGATTTGCCCCAGCTCACACATGGATTTGCCCCAGCTCACACATGATATTGCCCAGCTCACACATGGATATTGCCCCAGCTCACACATGGATATTGCCCCAGCTCACACATGGATATTGCCCCAGCTCACACTGGATATTGCGCCAGCTCACACATGGATATTGCCCCAGCTAACAAGCAGACCGATTTTGCACATGGAGCATCCCATCCCTGTAATGGCACAAGCTCAGCAATACCTTGCTGAGACCTGAGCGGGCAACCACTGTTGAGCTGCTCCCACTAGTGCTGTGCTCGTCCTCAGGATCTCACACCCCCTTTTCTATCCCTCTGACAAGCATATGGAGACTTCAGGGGTAGCGCTTACAGAGGATTAGGGGAGACCCCTGAGGATGTGGCATGAAGTCTGTTACTTTGTGAGCAGGGGCTAATCCTGCTCGCCATAAACTTGCTGATCTATTGCCCTGCTTACGCCCCGTTGTGACAATTCATTTGCAGGAGGCCCTTGTGGTCACAGTTGTGACTTGTGTGTGATTGTTGGTCGCATGGTATTTGTGTGATGTGGGTTCTCACAAAGCCGCATTGGCCTTGACAACACATGGTAAATGTCAGTGGGCTCACATGGATGTTTGTCAGTCTCCCAGCATGGAGGAACACACGTCATCGATGTCCTTCTGGAGTCGGGCACACAGAGGTGAGCGTTCGTTTTCTATGAATCTTCAACTCGCTTGAAATTCATAATTCGTATTTCGAACGTGCCTTTTGAAATAGTGAATTGGTTTATCCGAAATAAAACGGAACAAACAGTTATATGAAATTGATTCGTTACTGCTGTCACAATGAGAATCATTGATCGATTGATGGATTTTTGTGTGATCGAAATTGCAATTATTGAATCGATCCCAAATTACAAATGAAATTATGAAAATGAAATCCATTCCGTTTTACTGTTTGACAAAGCAGCCCGTCCCTGTCAACTGGCTGTGGTGCTGAACAGGGTTGTATGCAGCACCACAGGCCCTAGCACAGCTCAGTATTTAACCCTAGCTTGCCTTTTAACCCTTCGTGTTTAACCCCATGTAACAGTATTGAG
>RXON01001031.1:0-48732 GCA_009667805.1 Leptobrachium leishanense | reverse complement strand
CGGTCCTTCTTTTGCGCCGCGTGATCAGCTCACTCTCTGGTTTTTAACCCCTTGTTTGTGTTCTCGGGATATCTCCTCATGGTTTTCCCGGCTCCTGTTTATGGTGATGTTTTGGGGGTAGGTGTCCCCACGGTCAGGCTCTTGTTACACGTGGTGCAGCGGTCCTGTGTTGCTGCGCCGTGGCGCCGGTGGCTCTGTGTGTTTGGGGGGGTTATGATATGATCGGGGGGGGGGGCTGGTGACACAGGCCTGTTTGTGAGTCACTTTTCTGGGATTTTAATGGAGAGGCCGGGGCGGGTTTGATGCAGCTCGAACCCACAGGGGAATGTGAAAGGAGCGGTGGGGGAGGCTGAGGAGGGGGCGGCGGGGGCTGGAGGAGAGAGAGGGACAGGGAGGAGGAATCTTCTCGATCAGCCAAACTCTGTCACCCAACACGGGGACATTCTCTGGCGAGCGGACCAACGCCGGGTCAGAGCCCGCACACCGCGTGGTATAGCGACCAGGGCATGCGAAATATAGAATTATAACAGCAAGTCTCAGTCCACGGGGGAAATCCTCATATTGTGACATAAAAGTCACAAATCCCTGGATAATTTTCCACCAGTGACACGACGACTCGTAATTCCTGTAGCCACCGACCAGTGACAATGTCCGTCTGCAGGACCGCTTGAGTTACGAGTCCAGTGGTGGCACACGTGGGTCCTGATAAATAATTATCACCCCAATAATATGGGTTGTCCACGCAGAGCCAAGCCGATTTCGGAGACACCTTCTACCACCAGAATGTTCTCCACCTCCTCACGTCTGATCCGTGGTCGGTTTCTCACGTCTTATCATCTCTGTGATCTCCGTGTCTGTATTCGTCACGATGAGGCTCCTCAGCAACAATACTGGTGGAACATCAGCTGATGGTGATGAAGACTCCTTCACCCATCTCCACGTCGACCTCCTCCAAGACATCCACACACACGTCCATCCTTCTTTGAGACAGCTTCAACCATCTCCGTTCACTGCTTTTTGATGTTCTCGGACACCTCTTCATTCACCACTCAGTCACTTTCTCCGTCATGTCTTCTTCTGCTTCGTTACTTGGAAAAACTTTCTTTATTGAAGATTTAGAAACGGGTATTGAGAAAAGAAAGAAGGAGCAGAAAGTGAAGAGGAACCGTGTTCGTAAATGGGTCAATGTTCTCCTCTCGCTAGGACACCTCCTAATTAGGCTTCAGTGGCCATGGTGACTGACGTTCCCCTTCATCTTTCATGGACACCTCTTCACTCATCTTCACTTTGACATTTATCAAAGTCTCTTCACAGTTCTTTTTTATCATAACCATTTCCATCATTTCTTCATCCATCTCCACGTTGATGTTCGCCAGCATGTCTTCTTCACACCAATAACTTTTCGGACATTTCTTCACACACCTGCTTTACATTTTGACCGAATCCAAGGCTTCACCATGCATTTCCGTCCTCTCCATTTTGACCTTCTCAGACATTTCATGTCTCATATCTGTCTTTTCCATTTTGACCTTCCATAACGATTCTTCAACCACCACCCTTCCCCCACAATTCTTCATCCGTCCAAGTTTGACCTTGGTGAACAATTGTTCTCTGTATTTTTGTCTCTTCGTCTCTACTTTGGTTTCCCAACACCCCCTCTCACCTTTGTCTGTTTTTGTCTGACACCTCTTCACATTCAGCCCTGTCCAATTTAGGTTGGGGTCAGAGGAACGCAGTGCGAACGTGCGTTTAGCCGCACTTTATTACGGCCACGGTAGCAGCAAATGACGCCCAACACAGGCCCCCGCACGAAAGTTCGGCTGGGCAACGCAAGTGGCAAAGGAACGCATTTTCGCAAGAACTTCGAACCGCTAGTACTGACGTACAGAGTGCGGTGCGTCCGCATAGCGGCGTGTTTGCGTGATTTGGAGACCTCAGACGCTGCTCATGTCCGGCCAACATAACGTCCAGACACCCGAAGTTTCCTGGTTTGGATCCGTAAAAAAATACGGCCGAAATTGCGCATCGTATGACCGCTATCGCGTCTTCCATGAAAAAATGCGTTTGGACGCATCAACACACTTTTTGACGGTAGACGTGAAAAATGCGTTCATCTGAACCTAGCCTTAGTCTTCTTCTACAACGACCTTCAGGCTCGTAGCACCAACCATGACTAGCGAGTCTTGACTCTTGATAGTCATATGCAATCTTAGGAAGTTTCTTTCAACCTACACCTTGTGATGGCGCCCCCCCCCACCCCCGACATCGGCTTGATAAACGCTGATCTTCTCACTTTCTCCCATAACCCTTGGCGATTCATGGAATCCCATCGTCTCGTCCGGCTTGCCCTGGCTTCTCACCCGTGAGGACTCCTTCAACGAGGAAAACTAAATTCCATAGAAGACATTATATAATGTGTGTATACAGTATATATAGGTTTAATAAACAAATGCTGCAGCTTCCACCTAAAAAAACATTGCGCGCGTCCATCCCATTGTTAAGCAGGACTCTACTAAAACGCTCAGCCAAGCGCTTATCTCCCGCCTTGACTACTGTAACCTCCTTCTCTCTGGCATCAAGAGATCCCAGATTCTCCATCTTCAGTCTGTAATGAACGCCTGTGCCAGACTCATCCACCTCACACCTTTCCCACCTCACATACTGAACCTCTCCTCACTCACACCTCCCATCCCATATCCCGCACCTCCCACACATCACATCCAATACCCCACTCCTCTCACCCCTTTGTCAATCTCTACACTGACTCCTGGTTCCTTTGAATCCAATTCATTATATTGGTCACATACAAAGCTCTCCATACTGCGCCGCTGCCTACATCCCCTCCCTTATTAGCAGGTACATCCCATCCCGACCACTTTGCTCGGCCAATGATCTGAAGTTATCAGCTCCTCGCACCTGCACCCCCACCCCCAAGTCCTGCCTTCTGGACTTCTCCCGAGCTGCCCCCTTTCTATGGAACTCCCTCCCCCGCAACATCAGACTCTCCCGTCTCTCCAGTCCTTCAAGAAGTCTCTGAAAACAAATTACTTTAGAGAAGCCTATCAGCTCACTCCATGATCCCCCCACTGTCACTTCCCACATACACTCCGTTATTTCACATTCTCTACTAACCCTCACCTGTGCCACCCCTCTCCTCTTAGATTGTAAGCTCTGGAGCAGGGTCCCCTCTCCTCTTAGACTGTAAGCTCTGGAGCAGGGTCCCCTCTCCTCTTAGATTGTAAGCTCTGGAGCAGGGTCCCCTATTAGAGTGTAAGCTACTGTTCTTTGTGTGTAACGTGTATGTATATTTGTTATTCTGTCTCACCCATTGTAATATGTATATATGTTTTATAGGTTTAATATTGATAGACGTATACAGAATATAAAAGGTCTAATAATGTGCATACACGTATACAGATTGTTTGACAACGTGTATATATACGTATAACAGATATATATATTTTATTAAACCTACACATAATATTAATGTATCACGGTCCATTAATAAGCGTTCCTTATTGCTCTCGGTGCGGATACCCGAGCTCCCCCGCCTGCTTTCGGGCAGAGCTTTCCTGCGTCGTGTCGCCTCGTTCCCCTGAGATTTTGGGGTATATTGTAGTACTTCATATCTTACATCTCTTGCCTTGTGAGGATTTAATAGCCACATGTTGCAGTCACGTGCGCCCCCTGCAGGACGCAGTGCATTAAGGCAGCGCAGAACACGAATCCCGGGCTGTTAATTTGCAACATTAACACTGTAATTCAGAAGGGGGTCCTCTCTGCCCTGGTGGGACGTGGGGGGGGGTCCTCTCTGCCCTGGTGGGACGTGGGGGGGGTTCTCTGCCCTGGTGGGACGTGGGGGGGGGGGTCCTCTCTGCCCTGGTGGGACGGTCATCTGTGCCCTGGTGGGACGTGGGGGGGGGTCCTCTCTGCCCTGGTGGGACGTGCGGGGGGGGGTCCTCTCTGCCCTGGTGGGACGGTCATCTGTGCCCTGGTGGGACGTGGGGGGGGGGTCCTCTCTGCCCTGGTGGGACGTGGGGGGGGGGGGTCCTCTCTGCCCTGGTGGGACGTGGGGGGGGGGTCTCTGTGCCCTGGTGGGACGGTCCTCTGTGCCCTGGTGGGGGGGGTCCTCTGTGCCCTGGTGGGACGTGGGGGGGGGGTCCTCTGTGCCCTGGTGGGACATGGGGGGGGTCCTCTGTGCCCTGGTGGGACGTGGGGGGGGGGTCCTCTCTGCCCTGGTGGGACGTGGGGGGGGGGTCCTCTGTGCCCTGGTGGGACGGTCCTCTGTGCCCTGGTGGGGGGGGTCCTCTGTGCCCTGGTGGGACGTGGGGGGGGGGGTCCTCTGTGCCCTGGTGGGACGTGGGGGGGGTCCTCTGTGCCCTGGTGGGACTTTCGCACAACGGACGCAAGTTAGGCAAGAACGTCAAACTGCTAGAACAGAAGTGTGGAGTGCGCCACATCCGCATAGCTTTGTGTGTGAGTGATGGAACGTAGTCAAACGGACTGCATTTATATCACCAGCATTTATGCGTCAAAACATTTTGTCCGTCAAAAATGCTGTTCATATTAATTTTATTTCCCCTCTACATCCGTCAAAAAAGCCATCAGTCACAAAAATGGACTGTGTGGCCACTACCTTGTCAGTCAGAAAGTACCTCCATTGTGCATGCACGGACGCACAGAATACGCTCGTCTGACCTGAGCCCAAGGCTAGGGTCAGACTAACGCAGTGCGAACGCGCGTGCAGCTGCACTTTATTACGGCCGTAGTAGCAGCAAATGACGGGCAATATTCAGAGTACGGCCGCACAAAAGTGCGGTCAGGCAACGCAAGCGGCAAACAAATGGATTTTTTCGAGACCGTGAAACCGCTAGCACTGCAGTACAGAGGGCGCTGCGTCCGCTAGCGGCAGGTGTGCGTGATTAGGAGACGTCAGACGCTGCTAATGTCCGGCCAACACAGTGGTGGAAGTACCAGGGTCGCAGCGGTCGCAGTTGCGACCGGGCCCTGGCATTCCGCCACTGGAGGGGGGCCCAGCGCCGCCGCCAGATTCCAGCAATCAGCGCCGGAATCTGGGAGCCGCGCGCTGGCCGTCCCTCTCCCTACGCGAGCGGCCGCTGACATGCAGCTTGGCCGCTCACGTGGGAGAGAAACCACCTGACCAGCGCACGAGACCTTGCGCTGATCAGGTGGTTTCCGGCGACCGGCCAAGCTGCATGTTTCCAGCGGCCGCTCGCCAAGGAGGACAAGACGCCGGTGGAGCCTGCCCTGGGGCTGGGGCCCCCCAGAGCAGGTAAGAGCTGGGCTGGGGCAATATATCCATGAGCTGGGGCAGAGCTGGGGCAATATATCCATGAGCTGGGGGGCAGAGCTGGGGCAGTATCCATGAGCTGGGGCAGAGCTGGGGCAGTATATCCATGAGCTGGGGGGGCAGAGCTGGGGCAGTATATCCATGAGCTGGGGGGGCAGAGCTGGGGCAGTATATCCATGAGCTGGGGGGGCAGAGCTGGGGCAGTATATCCATGAGCTGGGGGCAGAGCTGGGGCAGTATATCCATGAGCTGGGGCAGTATATCCATGAGCTGGGGCAGAGCTGGGGCAGTATATCCATGAGCTGGGGGGCAGTATATCCATGAGCTGGGGGGCAGAGCTGGGGCAATATATCCATGAGCTGAGGGGGCAGAGCTGGGGCAATATATCCATGAGCTGGGGGGCAGAGCTGGGGCAGTATATCCATGAGCTGGGGGGGCAGAGCTGGGGCAGTATATCCATGAGCTGGGGGGGCAGAGCTGGGGCAGTATATCCATGAGCTGGGGGGGGCAGAGCTGGGGCAGTATATCCATGAGCTGGGGGGGGCAGAGCTGGGCAGTATATCCATGAGCTGGGGGGGGCAGAGCTGGGGCAGTATATCCATGAGCTGGGGGGCAGAGCTGGGGCAGTATATCCATGAGCTGGGGGGCAGAGCTGGGGCAGTATATCCATGAGCTGGGGGGGCAGAGCTGGGGCAGTATATCCATGAGCTGGGGGGCAGAGCTGGGGCAGTATATCCATGAGCTGGGGGCAGAGCTGGGGCAGTATATCCATGAGCTGGGGCAGTATATCCATGAGCTGGGGGGCAGAGCTGGGGCAGTATATCCATGAGCTGGGGGGCAGAGCTGGGGCAGTATATCCATGAGCTGGGGCAGAGCTGGGGCAGTATATCCATGAGCTGGGGGGGCAGAGCTGGGGCAGTATATCCATGAGCTGGGGGGCAGAGCTGGGGCAGTATATCCATGAGCTGGGGGCAGAGCTGGGGCAGTATATCCATGAGCTGGGGGGGGCAGAGCTGGGGCAGTATATCCATGAGCTGGGGGGGAAGAGCCTGGGGCAGTATATCCATGAGCTGGGGGGCAGAGCTGGGCAGTATATCCATGAGCTGGGGGGCAGAGCTGGGGCAGTATATCCATGAGCTGGGGGCAGAGCTGGGGCAGTATATCCATGAGCTGGGGGGCAGAGCTGGGGCAATATATCCATGAGCTGGGGGGCAGAGCTGGGGCAATATATCCATGAGCTGGGGGGCAGAGCTGGGGCAGTATATCCATGAGCTGGGGGCAGAGCTGGGGCAGTATATCCATGAGCTGGGGGCAGAGCTGGGGCAATATATCCATGAGCTGAGGGGGCAGAGCTGGGGCAATATATCCATGAGCTGGGGGGCAGAGCTGGGGCAGTATATCCATGAGCTGGGGGTCAGAGCTGGGGCAATATATCCATGAGCTGAGGGGGCAGAGCTGGGGCAATATATCCATGAGCTGGGGGTCAGAGCTGGGGCAATATATCCATGAGCTGGGGGCAGAGCTGGGGCAATATATCCATGAGCTGGGGCAATATATCCATGAGCTGGGGGGGCAGAGCTGGGGCAGTATATCCATGAGCTGGGGGGGCAGAGCTGGGGCAATATATCCATGAGCTGGGGCAGAGCTGGGGCAGTATATCCATGAGCTGGGGGGGGCAGAGCTGGGGCAGTATATCCATGAGCTGGGGGGGCAGAGCTGGGGGCAGTATATCCATGAGCTGGGGGGAGAGCTGGGGCAATATATCCATGAGCTGGGGGCAGAGCTGGGGCAATATATCCATGAGCTGAGGGTGCAGAGCTGGGGCAATATATCCATGAGCTGGGGGGCAGAGCTGGGGCAATATATCCATGAGCTGGGGGGCAGAGCTGGGGCAATATATCCATGAGCTGGGGGGGCAGAGCTGGGGCAGTATATGCAGAGCTGGGGCAGAATATCCATGAGCTGGGGGGCAGAGCTGGGGCAATACATCCATGAGCTGGGGGCAGAGCTGGGGCAGAATATCCATGAGCTGGGGGCAGAGCTGGGGCAATATATCCATGAGCTGGGGGGCAGAGCTGGGGCAATATATCCATGAGCTGGGGGGCAGAGCTGGGGCAATATATCCATGAGCTGAGGGGGCAGAGCTGGGGCAATATATCCATGAGCTGGGGGGCAGAGCTGGGGCAGTATATGCAGAGCTGGGGCAGAATATCCATGAGCTGGGGCAGAATATCCATGAGCTGGGGCAGAATATCCATGAGCTGGGGGCAGAGCTGGGGCAATATATCCATGAGCTGGGGGGGGCAGAGAGCTGGGGCAGTATATCCATGAGCTGGGGGCAGAGCTGGGGCAATATATCCATGAGCTGGGGGGGGCAGAGCTGGGGCAGTATATCCATGAGCTGGGGGGCAGAGCTGGGGCAATATATCCATGAGCTGAGGGGGCAGAGCTGGGGCAATATATCCATGAGCTGGGGGGGGGGGCAGAGCTGGGGCAATATATCCATGAGCTGGGGCAGAATATCCATGAGCTGGGGGCAGAGCTGGGGCAATATATCCATGAGCTGGGGGGGGGGGCAGAGCTGGGGCAGAGCTGGGGCAATATATCCATGAGCTGAGGGGGCAGAGCTGGGGCAATATATCCATGAGCTGGGGGGGGGGGCAGAGCTGGGGCAATATATCCATGAGCTGGGGGGGCAGAGCTGGGGCAGTATATCCATGAGCTGGGGGGCAGAGCTGGGGCAGTATATCCATGAGCTGGGGGGGGCAGAGCTGGGCAGTATATCCATGAGCTGGGGGGCAGAGCTGGGGCAGTATATCCATGAGCTGGGGGCAGAGCTGGGGCAATATATCCATGAGCTGGGGGGGGGGGCAGAGCTGGGGCAGTATATCCATGAGCTGGGGCAGAGCTGGGGCAGTATATCCATGTGCTGGGGCAGTATTTCCATGAGCTGGGGGCAAAAATATCCATGTGTGAGCTGGGGCAATATATCCATGTGTGGCCCGGGGGCAATATATCCATGTGTGGCCCGGGGGCAATATATCCATGTGTGGCCCGGGGGCAATATATCCATGTGTGGCCCGGGGGCAATATATCCATGTGTGGTCTTGGGGCAATATATGTCCATGTGAGCTGGGGGCAATACTTTCTTTTTTATATTGCAGAAAAAAAAAAGGTAAAAATATGGATCTTTTTTTGGGGGGGGTGGGGGGGCCCTTCATGGATTCTTGCACCGGGGCCCTCAGGTTTCTAGTTAGAAATGTGGAGCGCCCCCCCCCCCCCCCCAACAAAACAAAAAAAAAAAAAAGTCTAAATTAAAGTTTGTCCCAAAATGAAAAGTAATTTTCGAAACAGACAGTTTCTCTCTGCGTTAAATCAAGAGCAGAATCTGTTGCCTCAGCTGAATTAGTGCAGCGGCATTGTTTGTTTTATATGTAAAAGCATATATTGCCTTGGCCGCAGAACCGAGAAAAATAAAATATATATTCTGCATTTACTTTATTTCAGTTCTTTATTTTTACACAATACATGGTCGCGTTTGGTATGATTAGAAAGACCAGACTCCGACCTTTCCAGTGACACCGCACTTAACCTTGTGCGGTTTAACAATTCAGAGATGCAGGTTCCAAAGTCCCCCCGTCTCTAATAACTGCAGCGCCATGGTCTAGGTCAGTGATGGCAAACCTAGGCACCCCAGATGTTTCTGAGCTACAAGTCCAATGATGCTTAGAGACAGATAAATATGGCTGAGCAACATGTAGTCTGGCAGTGCGGGAAATGAGAAGGTGAGTTAGCGTAGCATCACTGTGCGTTTTATAATTGTAAGCTGAAAAATAGCGCTGCATTAAAAATATATAAGTAACGTTAATCCAATAAAAAAAAGGTATCACTACATACTGCTATACTCAGGATTTTGGCATCTGGACTAACACGGCATATATACACTAGTTATTTTTGCATAAATCTATCCTGGTTATGTTTGGTATCACTGGAAAGAACATGGTATGTGTATTAATACGGCCATTAATCTGGCATCGTTACAATACGTAGTCATTGTGGAATCTCATTTTATTGCGATCACTAAACACCCAGCATGGCGCCCGGCACCCCGAAAAACGACCGGTCGCTTACAGCCAACTGTGCATCAGTCATTACGACCTCTACACGTGGCATTTAGTACCATAAAAATGGGGGTGGCCTCGGAGCTCAAACTATACATTTTTTTTTTAACCCAGATATGAAATGAAATAGAGGTGAACCCACATCGACCCCTCAACCTCTCCGTGAGGGCCCGGGGCAGGGATAGAGTGTAAGCTTGTGTTTCGAGTAGAGGTACCAGTTCGGCCATGTTTTCCTGGACACTATTTCATGCAGAGTGAGAGCACAGGGAAAATGCTGCCCGGCAACATGTATAATTCATATGCTGTAGGAAGGAAAACAAAGCAGGTCACCTGGGATTCCTTTCCTGCAGTGTGTGGATTATACATGTTGCAGGGTGACATTTCTCATAATGTATTCATGCTGATGGGCAGTGCATAAGTGTCTGGGAAAACATGGCCGACCTGGCAACCCTAGTGTCGAGGCCCCAGCAGACCTGAGCCGCGTTCAGTTCCTCAGCAGCTGCTGAATTGCTGCAGCGCAGCAATTCAGTTTGGATGCGAATTTCGAAGAAAAATGGTCGACGATTTCTTAATGAAAGCTGTAGTTTCTGCAATATCCGCAGTTTTAGTAGCAGAAACTGAGGCCATCTTTGAAATAACTACGAATGAGATGATACAGGTGTCTTTATCCGAAGAACATTTTCAAAGCAATTTATCCTTATGTTTGCAACAATTAGATCAACTGCTGCAATCCCTGATTATTAGGAGGAAACAGAGCCTCCTTATTCAGATTGTTTTTCGTATGAATCGGACATCAGTCGAGGTCTATATGATAAAGAAAAGCAGTCAGCACAATCCCGTTTTGTACGTACACACCACAAATGTTTATTTCGGAAACTAAATATAAAAATCGAGCTGTAATATATGTCTATGTGCAGGGGTAACAAAGAAATATTTTGTGCTTTGGTGAACAAAAACCTCAAAATTAACATTGCCGTACTGAATGGTTACTTGCTCCATGGCGGCGGCCATCTTTACTACGTCACACTCAGCTACTCGCAGCATCTCCTCGGGTCGCTGCAAGTGCTAAGTTAGCAGGGCTGAGCAGCAGAACGGCGTTCAGTGGCAAGTTGCTAACTGAACGCGCCTCTGTATCCCCCACCCCCCCAAACATTGTATCAAAGACGCTGCATTCATTTCACACTACAATAATAAACGATTGCAAAAACTAGATCAGCCAATCAGAAGCCAGAGTGCGGCATGCGTTCAAAAGAAGGAAACACATAGCGCTGGAAGACGGAGAGGAGGGATAATAAAAGGCCTCAAAACCCACAAATCCACCTTCTAAACAAAAAGGACACTTAATGCGAAGTTGGCTTCAGGCTGGAGTCTGCGTTGAGAGGCCTCTACATGTCCAGCGGTGAGAATGTGATCTCCTCGGACCCTCTGCCTATGATGGATACGTCTCGTTACAGGTTGGAGTAATCCCGGGAGAGGGTCAAGCTCTTCCCGTCATAGTCGGCCGTGGACAGGCAGCGCAGGAAGAAGTGACTCAGGTCATGGGTGGAGATCACGTTGCCTCCTCGGCCTTCCAAGGTCACGGTGTAATCTCCAGTGAGGGGCTTGTCTTCTGCACGAGGAACAAGAAAACATAATGGCATCACATCCACACACACGCGACACGTAGGCTTTACACACAACCGTTGAACTCCGCCGCAACCTATGAAGCCGAGATGCTCATCCAGAAATCCCTCACACCATAAGCGACTGCCAGGAGAACCTCCTCACACCTCAACTTCCATCTGTAAGGTCCTCAAATCACAATGTCTGCAAGGAGAACCTCCTCACACCACCAGTATGCTCCTCACACCACAATGTCTGCCAGGAGAACCTCCTCACACCACCAGGATGCTCCTCACACCACAATGTCTGCCAGGAGAACCTCCACACACCACCAGTATGCTCCTCACACCACAATGTCTGCCAGGAGAACCTCCTCACACCACCAGGATGCTCCTCACACTACAATGTCCATCTGAAACATCCTCGCACCGTATCTTCCCCCAGGAAACCCGCTCACACCACAACGTCCACGAAGAACCTTCTTACACCAACACATTCTCCAGGAATCTTCTGACACCGCATGCATCTTCCACAGCGGATGCGGAGACCATTTCACGTCACAACCACCTCCCATGCCTCTTCCCACACAATCCTCAGAGAACTCACAACCACTTATGGACATTATGAGAGAGATGGCTCTGTAAGAGAACCGGTCACATCATAACCACACAAGCCGCCGCCGCCACTCACTAGCAATGTGTGGTGGAAACACAGCCACGTAGTCCAGGCCAGACTCCTTCAGGACCTGGTGCATTCGGATGTGGTCCTGAGTGATCTGCTGCATAGGTGGAGGGACCTTAGTGATGTCCCACAGCAGGAAAGCTGAAATAGAAAGGAGACTTTATGATCCGCACGAAATTACATAAAGGTCTATTCACAAAGCATAGAAATCCCGGCAAATCAACTACTAGTATGCCCCGCGTCTTCTAAGCCCACCTATCGCAGCGACGACATAGAACGCCCTCCAGCGGGAAAGGGTTAAAAATAAAAAGGTCTGTTGTCAAAAAGTAAAAAAAAGTATTTTATAAAAATGGCCAAATTACAATCTTCGCGTTAAGGCTAGGGTCAAACGAAAGCATTTTTACACGCGAACGTAAAAAAGTGCGTCCGAACGCATTGACGGATTTTTTCACGGAATACGCAAAAACGATCATACGATGCGCATTTTCGTGCGTGATGTTTACGGATCCAAACCAGGAAACTTTTTGCGTCTGGACGTTATGTTGGCCGGACACGAGCAGGGTCTGACGTCTCCAAATCACACACACACACACCGCTATGCCGCTGCAGCGCACTCTGTATGTCAGTACTAGCGGTTCTGCGTTCTCGAAAAAAATGCGTTCATTTTCCACTTGCGTTGCGCGGCCAGACTTTCGTGCGACCGTACTTCGTATATTGGCTGTCATTGCCTGTCATTTGCTGCTAGTGCGGCCGTGATTAAGTGCGCCAGAACGCATGTTAAAAATGCGCTCGTCTGACCCCAGCCTAAAACGCACCCACAGTTCCCCCCCCCCCTTGCGCCTGCATTTAAACGCTGGATTACAATGCAGGCGCAAAAAATGTTGCCTGCATTGTTTGTGGGCGTAAACACCCGGGATGCTCGCGACAGCGCTGAGCGCAGCAACGAGCTTTCACTCGCTGGAGTCCATAGGACTCCATTGAGTTCCCCCTGCCGGTCACATGACCAGCCGGATCTCACCTCGCGTAGGTCGGCAAAGTGATACGCAGGGAGAGACTGGGGGACTTTTTTCCCCCCAGTGTTTCCCTGCTCCCGCCGGCCAGAGGAGGCGGTTGGAGCCGCGGTTCGCGCCGCTGAACAGAGGGTTAGTATATGCTTAATTTTTTAAACTGGTGTTAATGGATTGTGCAGAAGCATAATCTGTTAACACCAGGTCCTGGCTCTGGTTAACTTTTCGCTGACCAGAGCCGGACGTTAAATCAGCGCAGGGACTTTGTAATACCAGCGCTGATTAACTCTTTGCGCTCCCTATACTTAACATGGGGAGCGCAAAGTACAGTGACCTCGCGCTGAAAAGCACAAGATACCAAACGCAAACGGGTTACTGAACCCGTTTGTGTTTGGATTGTAATATGCGGTAGACACCGCGGCTAACGTTAACGCTCATGTAAGGAAGCGTTAACGTTTGTGTGAAGAATGTAATTTGGCCAAAAGGTTTTTTTTGCAAAAAAATAAAAAAAACTCTTAATAAATTACAAAGCTATTCCATTTAATTCTATGGGATTCGCCGGGTTAAAGCTGCCGTATTGAAACACCGAAATTCAGGGCATTTGACAGAAATTTCAATGCAGTATGACGTTCTGTGAATAGACGAATGGATATTATATAAAATGGGACAATTTTGGTGCTGCCGAATTGCATCGTATTGCTCTGTCAGTTCTCCTGTATTCGGTGAATTGACGGCTTCGTGAACGGACGTATTGCAGATAGCGGTGAAATTCAGGGCCAATTCTGAGGTTAGTGATTGATCCCCGTAGAGCGAGCTGGGGGGGGGGGGGTCCAGGACAATCCTACATCTGGCCATGGACACAGAGGAATCACATCGGTAAATCGCAACAAATACCAGAGTCACAGGAATTACAGTAAATGCATGAGACCGGCCAGTCACACACATCGACATTCCTGCAACTTCCTCCCTGCCCCAGAAACACGAGGAACGCAAGAAATAAACAAGAGAAAAATACATCTGGTACTGCAGACACCTCTGTCCCCCCCCCCCCCATATTACAGGCAGATCTCTGTCCCCCCACCCAATACCACGGGCAGATCAGGATTAAACAATTGTAACCATCTCAGAATAACAATGTCAATTTGGTGCAAAAAATGAAAGGTTTTAAACTCTAGATGGCGTCCCTTATCTGGCACAATGTTACATGGGGTCTGCATTATCAGCATACAGGCAGATACAGTAAATGTGCTGCAGACAGATAATAAAATGGTGAGATCTCCTGCTTATGGGGATTTGTAGTGATCAGAATGAGAATATTAGCAATGCAATATCTGTATGTGCTGCATAATGCCTGTGTATGGCAATTACAGCAACACCTTGTATCTGTATGTTTTGCATAATGCCTGTGTATGGCAATTACAGCAACACCTTGTATCTCTATGTGCTGCATAATGCCTGTGTATGGCAATTACAGCAACACCTTGTATCTGTATGTGCTGCATAATGCCAGGGCCGTCTTTAATATTGACTGGACCCTGGGCAAACATTTTGTTTGGGCCCCCCCATTGGAATTTACTCTCCACCCCATCCACAAAAAAAACCGCGAAAAACCACACATACAGGGTTATTCAAAGAGAATCGAAAAGTCACCGCACGATTGGTGACTTTTTATTCAATTCAGTGCGATTTGGCGATCCCATTTCGGCGACCCTGCAGTGTATTCAGCAAGCACCACAGGGCCGTCGTAGTGCAGGGAAAAGCCGCCGCAAACCCGCCGTACACTCACTGCAAAACCAGGCGAATGCACACCAAAGCCCGCAAAAACATCTAGATCAACCCCGCCGAACACGCCAAAGAAACCCGAGCAGCCGCCGGAAAAAGCCAACAATGCAGATGAATGGAGTGAAAAAAAAATAAAAAAAACGTTTGCTTGAATGTTTGAAAAGGGAAACACTGTTTGCAAAGAAACTACTGAGCGAAAATGGCTGAAATTTACACATAAAATCCTATGAATGATAATAAAAAGGGCTGTTACAGAAAAAAGAAAACATTTAAAAAAAAAGGAAAAAAAAAACTATTTTTCGCACAAAACCCCCGAAAAATGCCTACAATATCCTAAAAAAAAAAATCTATAAATAGACTCTTTACTGCAGAATAAAATAATCAACGGTTTATTAGATATTGAATTAAAACGGGAATATTTTTAACATTGAAGCCTATGGCATTCGCCTGAATAAACCTGTTGAATGAAACCACCGAATGGCAGGGCAATTCGGCAACTTTTCACTGCTGGTTTGTGTTCTCTGAATAGCCGAAGCAGTGCTTCTCTATGGGGATTTCACTGCCCTCGAACAGGCACCGAACAGGCACCGTATGTGCCGGCAATTCGCCAGGATTTGGCAAATTGCCTGCTCTCTGGATAGCCGAATGGCCAGGAAAGGTAACCGAACGCTGATTTTCAGTGTTTCATCCACAATTCGGATCTCTGAATAACCCTGATAGATTCAATTGTTTTTTTACAATTACGCATCCTTTATACACGTACTGTAAGAAAAACACAATAACACAATATCTCTGTGTGTACACATCATATCTAAGTGTATTTATACGTACTATTGTATATACATCCTTTGTAAACGTACACATCCTATATACTGTACATGTACACATCATATACACACACATTTCCACATTATATACACTTACACATAATACACATCACACACATTTCCACTCCATATATACACCCCCACCACCATATATACATAATCCATACACACACCCCCCACACCATATATACATAATCCATACACAAACCCCCCCACACCATATATACATAATCCATACATCAACCCAGGACATACTTGAAAACGAGAGAAATCTCAATGTATCCTTCCTGGTAAAATCCTTTATAAATAAATACACACACACACACATAATACACACACACGAACATGTGACATACCCAAACTGGAGGGGTGGGGGAGCAGAGCCCTGCTTCTTACTGCATGCTTGCTGTATAGGCTCAGGCTGTCTCTCTCAGGCATAGCAGAGCAGGGCTGAGCACTGCAGAAGCACTGACTGCTTCCTGAAACCTGTCGGGGGGGGGGGGGGGAAACTGCATGGTGAGGAGGAGGGGAGGAGCCAAATGCAGCTCCCAAGATGCCTCACCTCCTCGCTGTGGTTCCATCACCACGGAGGGGAGGCAGCCCGTACCACCACGATTTTTGCCGGCTCAAGGACTCAGGAGCAGCTGCTTTGGGCCCCATGACACTGACTGGGCCCAGGGCAGCTGCCCCCTTTGCCCTGCGCTAAAGACGGGCCTGTGTGTGTGGCAATTACAGTAACACCTTGTATCTGTATGTGCTGCATAATTATTATTATTATTCTTTATTTATAAAGCGCCAGCATATTCCGCAGCGCTGTACAATAAGCACAGTATAGACAGGGTTACAATACATTGAACAACATTTGACAAACAGTACAGGAGGAGATGAGGGCCCTATTCCCGTAGGAACTCACAATCTGGGAGGGTTGGGGTTGGAAACAGGAGGAGAGGACTGTAAGGTATGAGTGATTGATGGTTGCGTCAGTGAGTTGGGTGGTCGGCTTCCCTAAATAGCAATGTTTTCAGGGAGCGTTTGAAGGAAGAGAAGTTAGGGGAAAGTCTGACAGTACGAGGGAGAGCGTTCCAGAGAGTGGGGGCTGTGCGTGAGAAATCCTGCAGTCTATCATGGGAAGAGGTGATGCGGGGAGAAGCTAGGCGCAGGTCACTGTTTGACCTTAGGGAGCGGGCTGGGGTGTATTTGGTGATTAGTGAGGACAGGTAGTGGGGCGCTGAGTTAGTGAGGGTTTTGTAGGTAAGGATAAGGATTTTGAACTTAATTCTGCAGTGGATGGGGAGCCAGTGAAGGGACTCGCAGAGGGGAGCGGCAGAGACAGAGCGGCGGGTGGGTGAATTAGCCTGGCGGAGGCGTTCAGGATGGATTGTAGGGGGGAGAGGTGGGACAGAGGGAGGCCAGATAAGAGATTATTGCAATAGTCGAGTCGGGAGATTACCAGGGCGTGTATGAGTTGTTTTGTGGTGACAGCGGTAAGAAATGGCCGAATTCGGGAAATATTACGCAGTTGGTATCGGCAGGAGGAGGAAAGAGACTTGATGTGGGGGATGAAGGAAAGAGCAGAGTCAAGTGTAACTCCAAGACAGCGAACTTGGTTTGATGGGGAAATGGTGATACCCTCCACCGTGATCGAGAAGTCAGGAGGTGGGGAGGCATTGGAGGGAGGAATAAGTAGGAGTTCAGTCTTTGACATGTTGATCTTTAGGTGGTGGGAGGCCATCCAGGAGGAGATGCCAGATAAACAGTCACTGACTTTTGAAAGGACAGGGGGAGAGAGATCAGGGGTAGAGAGGTAGATCTGAGTGTCATCAGCGTAGAGGTGGTAATTGAAGCCAAAGCTGTTGATGATTTTGCCCAGGCATAATGCCTGTGTATGGCAATTACAGCAACACCTTGTATCTGTATGTGCCGCATAATGCCTGTGTATGGCAATTACAGTAACACCTTGTATCTGTATGTGCTGCATAATGCCTGTGTATGGCAATTACAGCAACACCTTGTATCTGTATGTGCTGCATAATGCCTGTGTATGGCAATTACAGCAACACCTTGTATCTGTATGTTTTGCATAATGCCTGTGTATGGCAATTACAGCAACACCTTGTATCTGTATGTTTTGCATAATGCCTGTGTATGGCAATTACAGCAACACCTTGTATCTGTATGTGCTGCATAATGCCTGTGTATGGCAATTACAGCAACACCTTGTATCTGTATGTTTTGCATAATGCCTGTATATGGCAATTACAGCAACACCTTGTATCTGTATGTTTTGCATAATGCCTGTGTATGGCAATTACAGCAACACCTTGTATCTGTATGTCATACACAGGCATTATGCGGCACATACAGATACAAGGTGTTGCTGTAATTGTCATACACAGGCATTATGCGGCACAATTACAGTAACGCCTTGTATCTGTATGTGCTGCATAATGCCTGTGTGTGGCAATTACAGCAACACCTTGTATCTGTAAGTGCTGCATAATGCCTGCGTGTGGCAATTACAGCAACACCTTGTATCTGTATGTGCATTACATTAATATAAAAAGGTATAAAAATGTTTTTTTAATGGTTTCTGGTAGTGAGGTCACCATATTATAAATTATGTATAGGATACAATAAATCTGGTTTCAAGGTTTTTTTGATGTGGATCCGGATACCGCAGGGAGGATGCGACGGTCCTTGAAAGAAGGATTGGAATGTGCCGTGGTTACTTACAGGACATGCAGGCCACCACCTTGCGGATGTTGTGCGCCTTCATCGCCTCCACGATGTTCCTGGTACCCTCTGACATCATCGTTGTAGGCCCTAAATGATAAAACCAATTTCTAATGTTAATAAACACATTTATGAGCGTTACCCAATGTTCCCCTCAGCAGAGAATCCACTACCCCCGAGAGGGGTAATGTCTGCGCCTGGACACAATGTGAGATTGCCGAATCCACAACCCCATTTCCCACCAATAACATTACCAAGATCATTCCGAGTCCCCAGGATGATGATGACGGCGTCCTGTCCCTCCACGGCCTTTGCCACATCGTTCTTGTTCAGGACGTCTCCCACCACCACCTTGGTGGGTTTGTGATCAGGGGGGAGACGCGCGGGGTCCCTCACCAGTGCCGTCACCTTCAACCCTGCAATGGAAGCACAAATAAAACGTGTCATCAGAACAAGGGGTATGGGGGGGGGAGCATTTTTCAAGCGCGCTCAGCCTCCTCTGATGTCCCTGAACAGCAAGTCAGTGGGAAAATTCCAGGAGAGGGAAGCGCAACCAAAAACGTCTTCCCCATCCATGTGCAAACAGGAGGGGAGGAGGACAAACACACAAGAACATTACATAATGGGGTGAATCTACTAAACAGTGAAAGGCTTTTCCACATCCCTGAGGAGCAGATACAAGCGAAACGCCGCGTTGGACGTGCTCTATTAACCCATTTAAGGTTTTCCTCTTGTTGCATGCCTGAGCTGGACGCATCTATATTTTATAGAGAACAATACCATTACAGCACAATCTGTTTGGGCTATGACTGATTGCCCATAACTGTTCAGCAACATTGTAGCATGTTTAATGTTGAGATGGATTTTTAATCTCATGATCCCCTGTATGTATTATATGAATTTTCTTGCTGAGGAATACACTTGTGGCTGGGTGATTGCTACTGCTTGCACTTTATTGTGATTTCTCGATTAGTGCATGCAAATTGTAGCTACCAGGTTCACTCCTTGTCTTTATATTTACCAGCTGTATTCCATAACGTGGACCATTTACGTTTGCACCTCATCGTGACGCTTTTGAGTGGTGCATGCTAACTACAATAACCAATTTGGTGGCATATGTCTTTAAGCATTTAAGTATACTCTAACGTGTGCATACTTTTCTGAGGGGATCCTTAGGCATCTCTTGCTTATTATTCATTTCAGGTGGTGGTTCTCAGTTTTTGACATACAATTGTTGTCACAGAGACATCACCCTGCATTAGATGCTTTTTGTGATTGGTCATTGACCTTGAGTTATGGTCTCTAATCTATGACCTTTTTTGTGTGTTTTTTATACATTTTGTCGGTGTGTACATTTTTTTCTCAGAAGTCCAATAAAGGTTTAGAATTTTAAGAATTTGTTCCCACCTTCCTTTTGGGTTATTTGGAATCCAATTCTTCCTTCATCATTAGGGCTAAGGCTAGGGTCAGACTAACGCATTTTTCACGTTGTCCGTGAAAATGTGCGTTCGAAGAATGGACGTATTTTTTCACGGAATACGCAATAGCGGTCATACTATGCGCAGTTTCATCCGTGATTTTGAACGGATCATCAATAAAACACTTCTTGCATCTGGACGTTATGTTGGCCGGACATTAGCAGCGTCTGATGTCTCCAATTCACGCACACACGCCGCTAGCGGACGCAGCGCACTCTGTACGTCAGTACTAGTGGTTTAACGTTCTCGAAAAAATGCGTTCATTTTCCACTTGCGTTGCGCAGCCGGACTTTTGTGCGACCGTACTTCGTATATTGGCCGTCATTGCCCGGCATCTGCTGCTAGCACGGCCGTGATTAAGTGCGCCAGAACGCGCGTTCGCACTGCCTCAGTCTGACCCTAGCCTAAGTCCTGCAAGTTTTTGGTGGACGATTGCTAGTACTCAGAGGCTATAGTAATCACTTGCCACTCCACGCCCCACCCTGTTTTGAGTGGGTGCTTGCTTCTACCAAATAAAACATCTCATCAGAACATGGGGTATGGGGGGGGAGCACTTTTCAAGCGCGCTCAGCCTCCTCTGATGTCCCTGAACAGCAAGTCAGTGGGAAAATTCCAGGAGAGGGAAGCGCAACCAAAAACGTCTTCCCCATCCATGTGCAAACAGGAGGGGAGGTGGACAAACACACAAGAACATTACATAATGGGGTGAATCTACTAAACAGTGAAAGGCAGTGAAGAGAGATCAAGGCAATACGGAGTTAATGGGGACTACATTGTGTAGCGCCGCTGCATATAGCGGTAGCAAGTAATGGTTAGTTTTTCATGTGACAGTCCCCCTGCGTCTGAGCATTGCGCAGCACAGTCCCCAACAGCGTGTCACAGCATCAGCATGTTGCTTAGCACAGTCCCCAAAGGCGTGTCACGGCATCAGCATGTCCCCCGAGGACGTGTCGTGCAGCACAGTCCCGAGGATGCGTTTCTGTGCTGCGCACCGCAATCCTCCCGCAAGTGTCTCAGCGTGTTGAGCAGCATAGCCCCCAGCAAAAGTCATGCGCAGCACAATCCCCCGCACGTGTTCCAGCATGTTAAAGGTTAACTGGCGGGTGCAGGTGGGTGAGATTAGCTCTTATCAGAGCTCTGCACGCCAGGGAGGACCTGACTCAGCAAAAACAAAAAACACGCCATCCAACGTCTCCGAGACCTGTGTCTGTACATTTTAGAAAGACATTTATTTTCCCCATTTTCATCAAAAGCTGAAACAACACCTCCAAAAATAACCTTCATTTACAGTGACCAGTCCTGGCGCGGCGCCGGTCACCCATTGGCCAGCCAACAACAGGGATATCAAAGAGTTAATCCACAAAAGCAGAAAACCTCCAGACGGTGCCTTCTTTATTCCCCACAATCCACAGTTTAGTGAATAATCCCCATGTTCATTTGCACAAAATAAGTCATGCAAAGGGACAGTGCGCGCTCATCCTGCTACGGGCGAATACCCGACGCATTTTACAAACGATGCTGGTCCCTGATCCAGAGGGCACACGGTTTGCAGATGGGGAGTAACTAGGTCCCAGTGCGGTCACAAGAGCTTGCAATCTAAAAGGACAAACACAGCCGCTGTGTATTATACATAGAGGGTGAGCGCGAGACACAGGGTTCCATTTATGTATCTTATCGCTGTCTATTATAGAAGTTTGGTCACATGATGCATTTTACAAAACAACGAATTACAAAAACGGGTAAAATGTAAACAAAGAATAATTATATGTAAGAGAACACGGCCTGGGGCTTATCTACTAAACAGGGGAACAAGAAACTGGATTCACCCTAGATAGGGAAGATCAAAGCGCGCCGGGCCAGGAATACGGCGAGATGGGGGGGGGGGGAATTTTCCTAAAACATTAATATATGCAAAGCAACATGTAAGAAAATAACATAATGAAGGTTTAAAATTTGCAAAAACGAGGCACGAGGCGCTGCCCCCCCCCCCAGATAAATGTCTGGAAATCAGGGACTTCCTGCTTAAATGAGGCGTGTTTCGCATTAATCACCAAATAAAATGTTAAACAAGGAGTGTGCGCCATGTGTGTATATATATATATATATATATATATATATATATATATATATATTATATACACCCCCCCCCCCTGTGGTTTGTTAAAATATATATTTTTAGGCAGTTATCCTGAATTTGGTATATTCTATACAGGTCATTATGTCTGTAAAATGCACAGGGGACGAATGGGAAACCACAGCCAAAAATAGATCACTGTTTTAGTGAATAAGCCCCTCACTGGACATAGATGAAATAATGTTAAAGGCCAAACCCCCCCCAAATCATCATCTGGGGTGTCCCCACGTCCTCTATTCATAGATTAAAGCATCTTGGACTCTCAAACTCCCACTATAGCTATAGATTGCAAGCTCCTTGCACCAGGTTCTAAGCAGAGTCTATTAGAGTGCAAGCTCTTGAGACACCAGGTAGAGGAAGATGCTGCTGTGTGTCGGTGTGTGCGCCCACGTACCTGCATCCAGAGCCTGCGCCAGGATCACCGCGCCAGTCATGCCAGTGGCTCCAAACAGGGCAATGTTCTTGGGGGTCATTGTGGCTGAGCGGTCAGTGCACCCCTCACTCACAGAGACAGGACTCACTCACTCAGCAGCACTCAGGGCACACCACCAACCCCTCACTGAGCTCCACCCCAAACCAAGGAGGGACTGGGAGAACATTAACCCTCTCCCTGCCTGCCTGTTGTGTAAGATCCCACAGGAAACCCAGTATCATCATTATTACATACGGCTACTGCTGCAGAGGTCATCTTAACCCTTTGTGTGCTGGACTGACGGCGCTACACTCACACTCCTAAAACAAAAAGGGTTCAGAAGCCATTTAACCCCTTTCCTGCCAAACTGAAATAGCTAATTATGATACTGGTGATTATAGGGACGGATTATTAACCCTGCGATGGAAAGGGAGGGAGCACCAGCTGCCGAAAAGGTTAAAGGAAAGTGAAAGCTGACACTATATGGCTCCATGTGTCTTTACAAAGAGCAGGGAGATCTAATTTTATATCAAGTCAGGAGGCTTCATATTTTGCAATCTCTTTTCTTTACTAAACAAACAGCAGCAAAGGAAAGTTTACATAGTGTGGAGAATTAACTGTCTCCTGTCCGTCCTTTTAGTTCTTATCTCGAAACCCTGTCTCGAGCTGATATTGACACCTTAGATTAAAATCTCATCAACGTTGAAGGAGAGATGATTAGAATGATAAATTAAGACACGGACGCCTTGTAGTCACTCAAAACACATCTCTGGTTCTCTTTGTCTGAACACATTATTTATACATTTCTGCAAAAGAGGCTGAGTTTCTCATCTCATGCTCTAATTGGTAGAGCGGGAGACAGTGGCTGGAAAACCCCCCTTGACATACAGAACACGTGATTTCGGGGAAATTACAGATCTTTTCTTCAGAAATGAAACTAATTCTGTAGGATACAGAAACGAAACTTAACAGGGATTCTGCATATATATGTCCCATATTAAACTAAAGAAATATATATAGGTTGCTACCGATCAGTGCGAGACGTTTGGTGCTCCTATTCCCTTCACATAGCAACAGCAGTAACCAATAGACAACAAGAGAGTAGTAAGTCCTTAGCCACGCCCTCTTTTCTTTGCTGCTGGCGACCAGGTGAGACGTTTCATTAACTGCTCCTGGTTGCCAGGCTTATTTTGTATTTATGTTGTATTTATATCTTGCTTATCTTTATTTAAATAAGATTTCCTTGTGTCTATCGTAGTTTTTCTTACGTTAACTGAGTTTTTCCTCCACAGGTACCCTGCTGTGTGGGCACTCTCCCGCCTGCAGGGCGCGCTCTGCGATCCGCTCGGTCTCCCGGCGCATTTGGGCCCCCTGCCCTTTGGTGCCCGGGCGATCGCTTGCAGCGGCATTTTTTTCCCGAGTTGGGGCTGGTATTATAGAATTTATTCCACTATTATCGGAGCTACAGCTCCCTCGAGGCGGCGCATGCGCGGTAAATTATTCCCCTCATGCTTTGTTTCCTTGTTGCGCCTGCGCGCGCTGGCGGCCATTTTAGGTTTCAACTGTAACTTTTGCCACCAGTACTAACTCGCGCTTCAGCCTGTTCGGATCACAGAGAGACATGCGCTTACAACGGAGAACGTTTGCTTCCCTGCAGGACCCCTCCGCTATCTCGGGTGAGCCCCGATACTATCGTTTTACAATAAAACACTATTTATTCTGCCGGCAACTATTAAATTGTACCGCAGATACCCGCGGGTGAGCCCCGAGGATAAGCATCATTTTGCACAAATTTGTGTTTATCCCTATCCAAATAGCTACGGGTGAGCCCCGTTGCCAAAAAATTTATTTTGATGGATCCCCCACAGCTAAATGCCATCCATCAGGAGGAGCTCAAGGCCTGGCTCCTTACAGCCATTTCTGAAACCTTGCCTATTGCCCTTGCGGCCTTACCCCCACCTCCACCTGCTCAGCAGGAGCCCCCAGTGCTCTCCAGAGCCCAGTCCCCAGCCCACTCTGTGGACTCCCAGTCGAATCAATCCGAGGCGGCCGCCCCGTCGCGTAAAAGGCCCTGGAAGGGCCAGTCAGAAACAGCCGGGAAGGGTAAAGGCCCGGCTAAAAAATCCTCGCGTATGTCTCCCCAACCTTACGAGGATGCCTCTTGTGATATGGAGGGATACCGGGCTGATTACCCGGAGGATGAAGGAGTGGAAACCGCCGGTGACCCGCCGGCTACTCCTAGCTCGACGGGTGAGCCCCGTCCCGATGTTTTGGCTGTTGTACCCCACTCGGCCGTGTCAGCTCCTCGCTCCCTAGTGTCCTCGGACACTCTGGCACCAATCCTGGACGCCAGGGGCATCCCCTTTTTCGATCCACGCACCACTACGCATCCCAGATCTCCGGCCTGGATTCCCCCAGACCACATCGCAGAATTCCTGCGTTTCTGGTTGCGCTGCCCTCTAGAAAAAGCTGACAGGGCACGCTTACGTGCCGAATGCCCTCACCCGACCCTTCCAGATAAGGTATCCCTTACCCCAGAATTTGATGAGGACTTTATCACCTTCATGGGGAAGGCTGGCAGGGATCCTCGACGGGGACTAGAACAGGGTCTCCGCGGCGCCCAGGACAGGTTGCTGGACGTCTCGGGCCCTCTTTCATTGATTTTTGTAATGGCGGATGAGGCATTAAATAATAATACCCCACTCGACCCGGCCCTGGTCCGAGAATGGGCACAGCGCGCCCTTTGCCTTCTGGGGAATGCAAATGTTGGCATTTCTTCCGAACGCCGTAAAGCGGCGCTGTTTCGCTTTGATGCCAAGTTAACTTCTATGTCCACCAAGGAGTTGGGTCCTGCGGCGAAGGGGTTGCTGTTCGGTGACCTTTTCCTAAAAGAACTGAACCGCAAGGTCAACGTCTATACTAATATGCAAAAAGTGCAGTCCAACATGAAACGGGTTTTCCACCCGACCAATCGTTTTTCCTCCAGGGCTGGCGCACCAAGGGGTCGGGTCGCCAGCCGGTACCACACCTCGTACAGACCTCGCCTTCCCTCATACCAAGGCACAGACGTGCAGTATCGCCCAAGCCCAATCCTGGCACGGGGAGTGCTCGTCGGTCGTGGCTTTGGCAGACCCAGACGCCGCTACTCCGCGGGTAAGTACCCCTGCACTGCCGCTACCACACATACCGGTCGCGGGTCGATTACGCTTTTTTCTTCCCAAGTGGCGCGAGCTCACCTCGGACTCATGGGTACTACGAACCGTGTCCGGGTTTTTAATAGACTTCTCCCTGGTCCCCGTCCAGTCTGCTTCCCCGACCCCGGCCCGCTACTCCTCCCAGGAGTCAGCGTTGATAGACAAGGAACTTCGCTCCCTGCAGTCGAAAGGGGCCATCCTCCCGGCACTAGAACCTCTGTGCTTCGTCAGCAATATATTCCTGGTCCACAAAAAATCTGGGGACCTCCGGCCGGTGATAAACCTGAAGGCACTCAATGCCTTCGTGTCCTACCGTCACTTCAAGATGGAGGGCATACACCTCCTCAGGGACCTCCTTCGAGATGGAGACTGGTTCACGAGACTAGACCTAACAGACGCTTACCTCACGGTCCCGGTCCATCCTGCCCACCGACCGTACTTACAGTTCCGCTGGCGTCGCGACCTCTGGCACTTCACTTGCCTCCCTTTCGGCCTCAGCTCCGCACCGTGGTGTTTCACAAAGCTCCTCAAGCCGGTAATGGCTTCCATATGGGCCTTGGGCATCAGGACGATCATATACCTGGACGACATCCTGGTAATGGCTCAGACCCCTGTCCAAACCTCACCTCACACCGCCTTGGTAGTGACACTCCTGCAGGACTTGGGGTTCATCATCAACAGGGAAAAATCAGAGCTGCGGCCCACTCGTACGATCACCTTCTTAGGCTTCGACATCGACTCCGCGTCTTGTCAACTCCGCCTTCCGCCGCAAAAGCTTCGGGCCATCAAGAAGACTCTAAAGGGAGTCTTGTCTTCGGACACAGTCAGTCTTCGAGACCTAGCGAGAGTTGTGGGCCTTCTCTCCTCTTCCATTCAGGCAATTTTCCCTGGCCCGCTACATTATCGCGCAATGCAGCGCCTGAAGACCACGTACCTCCGCCTACACCCATCCTACGACCAACTGGTCCCTATCACCTCAGAGGTTCGGGTGGAACTCCTATGGTGGCTGCGCCACATGGAAGCCTGGAACGGACGCGCCATCTTCGGCTCCCTTCCAGACTTTCTCCTGGACTCGGACGCCAGTCAGACGGGTTGGGGAGCGACCTGGGGATCCGCGTCTACGGGCGGGACATGGAACCCCGAAGAACGGCAACTTCATATCAACTGCCTGGAACTCATTGCCGGCTCCTTCGCCGTCCGCAGCTTTACCCAGGACCTCAGGGACTGCTCTCTCCTCCTCCGCATGGACAACATTTCTGCAGTCCAGTACGTCAACCGGCTGGGGGGCTCCCGTTCCAAGATCCTATCGGACCTCACTCTCTCCCTCTTCGACTACTGCCTGGAACGGAACATCTCCATCACGGCGGAATACCTGCCCGGTTCCTCCAACTATGTGGCGGATTGGTTTTCAAGATACTGGAGGGACTCCAGCGACTGGCAATTGGACGTCACAACGTTCCAACAACTGTCGACTCTGAGGGGACCTTTCCATCTCGATCTGTTCGCTTCCCGCTTGAATCATCAAACACAGGCCTACTTCAGTTGGCTCCCGGACCCTCAGGCGTCAGCGGTGGATGCTTTCCTCCAGTCCTGGCCCCTGTCAGGCGCCTATGCCTTCCCACCGTTCCCGATGATCACGCGTACGCTCCAGGAAGTTCGCAGACGAGGGGTTCGACTTCTCCTGATCACGCCCCTGTGGCACGCTCAGCCCTGGTTCCCGCTGGCGTTGGAACTATCCTGCCTTCACCCGCTTCGGCTCCCTTTCTTCCATTCGATTCTAACGGATCCTCAAGGCGGACCACACCCACTGGTCTTGGACGGCACCCTCTGCCTGGTGGCATGGACGATTTCCGGGGACCCAGCATGCTGCCAGGCCTATCGGAAGCAGCTCGCACCTTATTATGGGAATCCTGGGCTCCTGGCACACGCCGGAGCTACTGTTACGCATGGAGATCTTGGTGTAATTGGTGTGTGCGACGCGTGGCTGATCCCGCTACAGCCCCTTTACCCCCTAGTCCTTAATTTTCTGGCGGACCTTTCCACTTCCGGCAAGTCGTACCGGACTATTAATTTATTCCGTTCCGCTATCTCGGCTGCGCATGTACCCGTGGGGGGCGTTCCCGTAGGTCGGGACCCTTCCGTGTGTCGCCTCCTCCGCGGCGTTCGTCTCGCTCACCCGCCGGCGCCGAAGTACGTTAAATTTTGGGATGTTGCGCTGGTGCTAGATTTCTTGCGTAGTTGGCCGGACAACGATGCGCTTTCCCTCCGTCAGCTTTCGGCAAAACTAACAGTCCTGTTATGTCTGGTGTCCTTTCGCCGCGACTCCGACGTCAGGGCTTTCGATACGCATGCGGTGACCTTCTCCCCCGAGGGTGTAGTCTTCACACTTACCAGGCGTACTAAAACTCTTTCTTCTGAGGTTTTCTATCCTTACTTTCCTTCCGATCCTCTACTGTGTGTGGCTCGTTGTGTTTCTACTTACCTCTCTAGTTTGCGTCCCTTGCGCTCCTCTACTACTGGCCAACTTTTGGTCTCCTATGTCACTCCTTACAAACCTGTCTCTTCTCCTACCCTCTCTAGATGGGTGCGCTGGTTGCTCTCGCTCGCGGGCGTTGCTCCTCATTTTGGCGCGCATTCCGTACGGGGCGCTGCGGCTTCCTCTGCTGTCGATGCCGGGGGTTCTCTGTCTGATATTCTGACGGCTGCTGATTGGTCTAGGGTGGTTACTTTTCGTACCTTCTATTTCCGTCCTCGTTCCCATGCATCTGAGGCTTTGGTGCAGCTTTAAAACTGCAAAATATGAAGCCTCCTGACTTGATATAAAATTGTGGATTATTCCAGCCTTGGTGTTAGAATAATCTTAATTTTAATAAAGACAGGAGGTGAATATTTTTCCCGCCCGCCCGGGCCCTTGTTCTTCGCATTGTTCTGGTTTTTTCTGTTATGTAAAAAAAAAAAGAAATTTCTAATCAATAAATCAATGAATTTAAAAACACATGGTGATCGAGTAAGATTTTATTACCACACTTTACCAGTAATGTTCGTTTTGTGTATGATCTTTTTCCTTCCCCTTAGTAGGGTCTGAAGTTGTGCAAGTCTAGTTAGCCTAGCCTAGGGCTACTCTCGCATTCATTTGCTTACCTATTGTTTATGCTTAGCTTCGTGCAAGTCAGTTAGTTTACGGTTGTATGACACGCCTCTACTGCATGGTACTTTCACGTATCCTCTGTTTTCTTCCTTAGCGTGAATGCTTTTTCCGGTCCCGTTGGATTTTCTGCATTTCGGCCGCCTGCGGTTCTCCGGCCATACGACGGACCGTCCTACTGTTTCCTGCCTCGTTTTGGTTTCATCTTCCTCAGTTCTGGGTTTCTTCCTGTTTCTGGGATCACCGGAATTCCACGCCACGGCTCTCCTGATCGTTCCGCATCCAAGAAAAGAGGGCGTGGCTAAGGACTTACTACTCTCTTGTTGTCTATTGGTTACTGCTGTTGCTATGTAAACTTTCCTTTGCTGCTGTTTGTTTAGTAAAGAAAAGAGATTGCAAAATATTCGCCTCCTGTCTTTATTAAAATTAAGATTATTCTAACACCAAGGCTGGAATAATCCACAATTACAAAATGAGGAGACATTCTGTTTCCATGGTAACAGCACAGCATCTACAATCCTGCCCTACAAGCAGTCATTCCACGAGACCCTGCACAGGCAGAACAGTCCTTCTTAAAACGTATAATCATGTGACTGCGAGGTGCAGGGCTGTACCGTGTGTATGTGTGTATCACAGAGCTGCACAGCAATAAAACTCACAGTAATGTGCAGTGTGTAAGAGCGTATCAGAGCTACACAGCAATAAAATCCACAGTAATGTGCAGTGTGTATGACTGTATCACAGAGCTCCACAGCAATAAAACTCACAGTAATGTGCAGTGTGTATGAGCGTATCACAGAGCTCCACAGCAATAAAACTCACAGTAATGTGCGGTGTGTAAGAGCGTATCAGAGCTACACAGCAATAAAACTCACAGTAATGTGCGGTCTGTATGAGCGTAACACAGAGCTCCACAGCAATAAAACTCACAGTAATGTGCGGTGTGTATGAGTGCATCACAGGGCTGCACAGCAATAAAACTCACAGTAATGTGCGCTGTGTGTGAGCGTATCACAGAGCTGCACAGCAATAAAACTCACAGTAATGTGCAGTGTGTATGAGTGCATCACAGAGTTACACAACAGTAAAACTCACAGCAATGTGCAGTGTGTATGAGTGCATCAGAGTTCCACAACAATAAAACTCACAGTAATGTGCAGTGTGTATGAGTGCATCACAGAGTTCCACAACAGTAAAACTCACAGCAATGTGCAGTGTGTATGAGTGCATCAGAGTTCCACAACAATAAAACTCACAGTAATGTGCAGTGTGTATGAGTGCATCAGAGTTCCACAACAGTAAAACTCACAGCAATGTGCAGTGTGTATGAGTGCATCACAGAGTTCCACAACAGTAAAACTCACAGCAATGTGCAGTGTGTATGAGTGCATCACAGAGTTCCACAACAATAAAACTCACAGTAATGTGCAGTGTGTATGAGTGCATCACAGAGCTCCACAGCAATAAAACACACAGTAATGTGCAGTGTGTATGAGCGTATCACAGAGCTGCACAGCAATAAAACTCACAGTAATGTGCGGTGTGTATGAGTGTATCACAGCAATCCATAGCAATAAAACTCAAAGTGACAGACGTCCGCTCCACCTTTAACTGACTGTTGTGTATTATAACACACGGGATGGCACAATCACTTTGTGACCCTTTGAGAAATGTGGATGCCGGCCTCCTGGCCACAGACTACGTGCCATGGCAGAGAAGGCAAGGGTTAACCCAGCAGCCACTGTCTTCCTGGATAATGTTTGCTTCACTATCAGGATTGTGTATAACATGACCATTGTCCTTGTGTGTGTTTGCGTTTCTGTGTGTGTGGGGGGGGGGAGGGGTGTCCTGTTAAATTAAGCTCCTTTGTTTTTGTGTTAATTAATAAAAGGGAAAATAAAGCCAAACTCTGGAATTCATAATCCGTCTACACCCGGGCGGCCATGTTTTCCTGGACACATATTACTATTTCATGAAGAGGGGGGGCACAGGGAGAAGTGCTGCCCAGCACCATGTATAATTCACATGCTGCAGGAAAGAATTCAAGGCAGATCACGGCAGATCATGGATTATACATGCTGCGGGGTGGCATTCTTCATGCACTGCCCATCAGCATGAATACATCATATGCATCAATTTAAACATGGCTGATATGGTCACCATAGCTTAGGCTAGGGTCAGACTGAGGCAGTGCGAACGCGCGTTCTGGCGCACTTAATCACGGCCGCACTAGCAGCAGATGCCGGGCAATGACGCCCAATATACGAAGTACGGTCGCACAAAAGTCCGGCTGCGCAACGCAAGTGGAAAATGAACGCATTTTTTCGAGAACGTTAAACCACTAGTACTGACGTACAGAGTGCGCTGCGTCCGCTAGCGGCGTGTGTGCGTGATTAGGAGACGTCAGACGCTGCTAATGTCCGGCCAACATAACGTCCAGACACAAAAAGTGTTTTATTGATGATCCGTACAAAATCACGGATGAAACTGCGCATAGTATGACCGCTATTGCGTATTCCGTGAAAAAATACGTCCATTCTTCGAACGCACATTTTCACGGACAACGTGAAAAATGCGTTAGTCTGACCCTAGCCTTAGCCTGAAGGCTGGTCCTTGACTGCTTCCAGATTTGAGGGGTGGGCACAGTAATGGGTTCCCTTCAAATACATCTTTATTAGTCACCCAGGACATACAGGAATACGAGAGAAATCTCAATGTATCCTTACTGCTAAAATACCTTAAAAATAAATAAATTAGTCAATAAACCCCATAGAGCCCCCCCCCGCAATTACCCATTCAACATGATTATTTCATGTCAATTCACTCTCAAGATTATTTAAGAAAAAACGGAATGAATGTATTGAAAAAAGAAAAATATAATAATGATGACAATATTAATCATGAAAATAGTAAAAATAATGGAAGTAAAAATATGATTAATAATTATAATAACATTAATAATGGAATATTAATAATGACAATATTAAAAATAATGGCAGTAAAAATATGATTAATAATGATAATAACATTAATAATGGAATAATATTACTAACGACAATAATAAAATCAATAATAATGTTAGCGAAAATAATGACTATATTAAAAATATAAATAATAACAATATTAATTGAAATAAAATAATATTAATAATGATCATAAATAATAATATGAATAAAGACATATTATGTCACAAAATATTAAAAATGACAACAATAAAAAATATATTGATATTGACAATAAAAATACTAATTTTAATAAGATAAACAATATTAAAAATTGTGATATTAAAATTAAGATCAGTAATAATACTAATAATAATGACTCATCAAGAAGGCGGGCACTCCTGGAGTCTTTAAGGCTAGGGTCAGACGAAAGCATTTTTCCCCGCGAACGTGAAAAAGTGCGTCCAAACGCATTGACGTATTTGTTCACGGAATGCGCAAAAACGGTCAGACGACGCGCATTGTCGGTCGTGATTTTGTACGGAGCGTCAATAAAACTCTTTTTGCGTCTGGACGTTATGTAGGCCGGACATTAGCAGCGTCTGACATCTCCTAATCACGCACACACGCCGCTATGCCGCAGCTGCGCACTCAGTACGTCAGTACTAGCGGTTCAGCGTTCTCAGAAAAATGCGTTCAAATTCCACTTGCGTTGCGCGGCCGGACTTTTGTGCGGCCGTACATCGTATATTGTCCGTCATTGCCCGTCATCTGCTGCTAGTGCGGCCGTAATTATGTGCGCCAGAACGCACGTTAAAAGTGCGCTGGTCTGACCCCAGCCTTAACTATCAGGGTTATTCAGAGAGAGGTGAAACTCAGGAGAATGACTGGAGAAGTTCAAATTCTAGGTCAAAGTAGCCAAACCAGAAAAATTCTCCTATTTAGCTCACTTTCCAAATCGGCTATTGGGGTCTAGATTGTTCCTTCTCCCGACAATTCTCGTGGTTTTCACCTTTCTCTGAATAAGCCTGTTTATATTTTTTTATTGTGGTTGTACAAAAATTGACGTTTCAGTCTCACACAGGACTTTATTCGAGATGATAATAATAATATTAGGAATGGCAATAATAACAATAATACATTTATGTTTAACAATAATAATTATTTAATAATAATAGTTTTGACAATATTAAAACCTTAATAATAAATTAATAATGATATTTTATTAAATATTGAAGTATAAACCTATATACATATTTACTTAATCTCCTCTATAAATAACACTGACCTGTGGACCCCCCCCCCAGCAGATAACAAACAGGGATCTATTACATCATCAGATTTATTGTGACATCATTTGTTTTCTAGGAGCGCTTGCTACTCTCCCATAAATAACTATTTAGTTAATAACCCCCTAGTCATCCACATACTGGCACTATGTGAGGCTGCTGGGCGGATACTGCAGAGTACCATGGAGTAACATTACCCCCAGGCTGAGCCGCCCATCCCGCACCCCGGCATCCAGCCAAGAGTTCTAAACACACGGCGGGCCCACATCGCCAATATTCCAGCTCTGAGGCAGCTCATGGAATAATAATAAATAATAAAAGGGTCATTTTCCTGTCAAGGAGCGCTATGCACACCACACCGCAACCAAGGAAACCTGCGCACGGCGTCACGGCAGGGAAGACGAGTCGACCTGCGCTTGTGTCTTTACCGTTTCGAACTCTGCGGATCTGCCTTTGGAGCGACTCCAAAAATCAGTCGCGTTGCCCGTCACACTGCGCACGCGCGGGCTTCCAATCTGGGCGCCCTCTGCAGGCCGGCCGCGGGACGGGCTGCCCACCTTCCCGTCTGCTGGCACGCGGAGATGGAGTGCGCATGCGCGCCTGGCTGGTCCATGGGATGCTGAAGATGGGATTTTGGATCTTTTTCGCCCTCTGTTAGAATAATTAGCAGCAGCAGTCAGGGGCGCAGAGCCGGGAGGGCCGGTAAGGGTAAGCGGCTTCCGGACTGATGGGTCAGGGTGGGATACTTTACTTATTATTATTATCAGCCTTTCCTTTATCACAGGCCTGTGTGGGGGGTAGCAGGGGGTGATGGGCTGACATTGCCTGGCCTTGTGTTGGGTCTGCAGATATATAATGCCCATCTCATATAAGCTGTTACAACCTTGTATGTCATGTCCTGCCCCTATATACAGATAATAACCCTGTATGTCATGTCCTGCCCCTATATACAGATAATAAGCCTGTATGTCCTGCCCCTATATACAGATAATAACCCTGTATGTCATGTCCTGCCCCTATATACAGATAATAACCCTGTATGTCATGCCCTGCCCCTATATACAGATAATAACCCTGTATGTCATGTCCTGCCCCTATATACAGATAATAACCCTGTATGTCATGTCCTGCCCCTATATACAGATAATATCCCTGTATGTCATGTCCTGCCCCTATATACAGATAATAACCCTGTATGTCCTGCCCCTATATACAGATAATAACCCTGTATGTCCTGCCCCTATATACAGATAATAACCCTGTATGTCACGTCCTGCCCCTATATACAGATAATAACACTGTATGTCACGTCCTGCCCCTATATACAGATAATAACCTGTATGTCATGTCCTGCCTATATACAGATAATAACCCTGTATGTCCTGCCCCTATATACAGATAATAACCCTGTATGTCATGTCCTGCCCCTATATACAGATAATAACCCTGTATGTCATGTCCTGCCCCTATATACAGATAATAACCCTGTATGTCATGTCCTGCCCCTATATACAGATAATAACCCTGTATGTCAAGTCCTGCCCCTATATACAGATAATAACCCTGTATGTCATGTCCTGCCCCTATATACAGATAATAACCCTGTATGTCAGTCCTGCCCCTATATACAGATAATAACCCTGTATGTCATGTCCTGCCCCTATATACAGATAATAACCCTGTATGTCATGTCCTGCCCCTATATACAGATAATAACCCTGTATGTCATGTCCTGCCCCTATATACAGATAATAACCCTGTATGTCATGTCCTGCCCCTATATACAGATAATAACCCTGTATGTCAAGTCCTGCCCCTATATACAGATAATAACCCTGTATGTCATGTCCTGCCCCTATATACAGATAATAACCCTGTATGTCAAGTCCTGCCCCTATATACAGATAATAACCCTGTATGTCATGTCATGCCCCTATATAAGATAATAACTCTGCATGTCATGTCCTGCCCCTATATACAGATAATAACCCTGTATGTCATGTCCTGCCCCTATATACAGATAATAACCCTGTATGTCATGCCCTGCCCCTATATACAGATAATAACCCTGTATGTCATGCCCTGCCCCTATATACAGATAATAACCCTGTATGTCATGTCCTGCCCCCATATACAGATAATAACCCTGTATGTCATGCCCTGCCCCTATATACAGATAATAACCCTGTATGTCATGTCCTGACCCTATATACAGATAATAACCCTGTATGTCATGTCCTGCCCCTATATACTGATAATAACCCTGTATGTCATGTCCTGCCCCTATATACAGATAATAACCCTGTATGTCCTGCCCCTATATACAGATAATAACCCTGTATGTCATGTCCTGCCCCTATATACAGATAATAACCCTGTATGTCATGTCCTGCCCCTATATACAGATAATAACCCTGTATGTCATGTCCTGCCCCTATATACAGATAATAACCCTGTATGTCATGTCCTGCCCCTATATACAGATAATAACCCTACATGTCATGTCCTGCCCCTATATACAGATAATAACCCTGTATGTCATGCCCTGCCCCTATATACAGATAATAACCCTGTATGTCATGCCCCTATATACAGATAATAACCCTGTATGTCATGTCCTGCCCCTATATACAGATAATAACCCTGTATGTCATGACCCTATATACAGATAATAAGCCTGTATGTCATGACCCTATATACAGATAATAAGCCTGTATGTCCTGCCCCTATATACAGATAATAACCCTGTATGTCATGTCCTGCCCCTATATACAGATAATAACCCTGTATGTCATGTCCTGCCCCTATATACAGATAATAACCCTGTATGTCATGCCCCTATATACAGATAATATCCCTGCATGTCACGTCCTGCCCCTATATACAGATAATAACCCTACATGTCATGTCCTGCCCCTATATACAGATAATAACCCTGTATGTCATGCCCTGCCCCTATATACAGATAATAACCCTGTATGTCATGCCCCTATATACAGATAATAACCCTGTATGTCATGTCCTGCCCCTATATACAGATAATAACCCTGTATGTCATGACCCTATATACAGATAATAAGCCTGTATGTCATGACCCTATATACAGATAATAAGCCTGTATGTCCTGCCCCTATATACAGATAATAACCCTGTATGTCATGTCCTGCCCCTATATACAGATAATAACCATGTATGTCATGTCCTGCCCCTATATACAGATAATAACCCTGTATGTCATGCCCCTATATACAGATAATATCCCTGCATGTCACGTCCTGCCCCTATATACAGATAATAACCCTGTATGTCAAGTCCTGCCCCTATATACAGATAATAACCCTGTATGTCATGTCCTGCCCCTATATACAGATAATAACCCTGTATGTCATGTCCTGCCCCTATATACAGATAATAACCCTGTATGTCATGTCATGCCCCTATATACAGATAATAACCCTGTATGTCATGACCCTATATACAGATAATAAGCCTGTATGTCCTGCCCCTATATACAGATAATAACCCTGTATGTCATGTCCTGCCCCTATATACAGATAATAACCCTGTATGTCATGTCCTGCCCCTATATACAGATAATAACCCTGTATGTCATGTCATGCCCCTATATACAGATAATAACCCTGTATGTCATGACCCTATATACAGATAATAACCCTGTATGTCATGCCCCTATATACAGATAATAACCCTGTATGTCATGTCCTGACCCTATATACTGATAATAACCCTGTATGTCATGTCCTGCCCCTATATACAGATAATAACCCTATATGTCATGTCCTGCCCCTATATACAGATAATAACCCTGTATGTCATGTCCTGCCCCTATATACAGATAATAACCCCGCATGTCATGTCCTGCCCCTATATACAGATAATAACCCTGCATGTCATGTCCTGCCCCTATATACAGATAATAACCCTGCATGTCATGTCCTGCCCCTATATACAGATAATAACCCTGTATGTCATGTCCTGCCCCTATATACAGATAATAACCCTGTATGTCATGCCCCTATATACAGATAATAACCCTGCATGTCATGTCCTGCGCCTATATACAGATAATAACCCCGCATGTCATGTCCTGCCCCTATATACAGATAATAACCCTGCATGTCATGCCCTGCCCCTATATACTGATAATAACCCTGTATGTCATGTCCTGCCCCTATATACAGATAATAACCCTGTATGTCCTGCCCCTATATACAGATAATAACCCTGCATCTCATGTCCTGCCCCTATATACAGATAATAACCCTGTATGTCATGCCCCTATATACAGATAATAACCCTGCATGTCATGCCCTGCCCCTATATACAGATAATAACCCTGTATGTCATGCCCCTATATACAGATAATAACCCTGCATGTCATGTCCTGCCCCTATATACAGATAATAACCCTGTATGTCATGTCCTGCCCCTATATACAGCTAATAACCCTGTATGTCATGTCCTGCCCCTATATACAGATAATAACCCTGTATGTCATGTCCTGCCCCTATATACAGATAATAACCCTGTATGTCATGTCCTGCCCCTATATACAGATAATATCCCTATATGTCATGTCCTGCCCCTATATACAGATAATAACCCTGTATGTCATGCCCTGCCCCTATATACAGATAATAACCCTGCATGTCATATCCTGCCCCTATATACAGATAATAACCCTGTATGTCACGTCCTGCCCCTATATACAGATAATAACCCTGTATGTCACGTCCTGCTCCTATATACAGATAATAACCCTGCATGTCACGTCCTGCCCCTATATACAGATAATAACCCTACATGTCATGTCCTGCCCCTATATACAGATAATAACCCTGTATGTCACGTCCTGCCCCTATATACAGATAATAACCCTGTATGTCATGTCCTGACCCTATATACTGATAAAAACCCTATATGTCATGTCCTGCCCCTATATACAGATAATAACCCTGTATGTCATGTCCTGCCCCTATATACAGATAATAACCCTATATGTCATGTCCTGCCCCTATATACAGATAATAACCCTGTATGTCATGTCCTGCCCCTATATACAGATAATAACCCTGCATGTCATGTCCTGCCCCTATATACAGATAATAACCCTGCAAGTCATGTCCTGCCCCTATATACAGATAATAACCCTGCATGTCATGCCCTGCCCCTATATACTGATAATAACCCTGTATGTCATGTCCTGCCCCTATATACAGATAATAACCCTGTATGTCATGCCCCTATATACAGATAATAACCCTGCATGTCATGTCCTGCCCCTATATACAGATAATAACCCTGCATGTCATGCCCTGCCCCTATATACTGATAATAACCCTGTATGTCATGTCCTGCCCCTATATACAGATAATAACCCTGTATGTCATGCCCCTATATACAGATAATAACCCCGCATGTCATGTCCTGCCCCTATATACAGATAATAACCCTGCATGTCATGTCATGCCCCTATATACAGATAATAACCCTGCATGTCATGCCCTGCCCCTATATACAGATAATAACCCTGTATGTCATGCCCCTATATACAGATAATAACCCTGTATGTCATGTCCTGCCCCTATATGCTGATAATAACCCTGTATGTCATGTCCTGCCCCTATATACAGATAATAACCCTGTATGTCACGTCCTGCCCCTATATAAGATAATAACTCTGCATGTCACGTCCTGCCCCTATATACAGATAATAACCCTGCATGTCATGCCCTGCCCCTATATACAGATAATAACCCTGCATGTCATGCCCTGCCCCTATATACTGATAATAACCCTGTATGTCATGTCCTGCCCCTATATACAGATAATAACCCTGTATGTCATGCCCCTATATACAGATAATAACCCTGCATGTCATGTCCTGCCCCTATATACAGATAATAACCCTGCATGTCATGCCCTGCCCCTATATATACTGATAATAACCCTGTATGTCATGTCATGCCCCTATATACAGATAAAACCCTGTATGTCATGCCCCTATATACAGATAATAACCCCGCATGTCATGTCCTGCCCCTATATACATATAATAACCCTGCATGTCATGTCATGCCCCTATATACAGATAATAACCCTGCATGTCATGCCCTGCCCCTATATACAGATAATAACCCTGTATGTCATGCCCCTATATACAGATAATAACCCTGTATGTCATGTCCTGCCCCTATATACTGATAATAACCCTGTATGTCATGTCCTGCCCCTATATACAGATAATAACCCTGTATGTCACGTCCTGCCCCTATATAAGATAATAACTCTGCATGTCACGTCCTGCCCCTATATACAGATAATAACCCTGCATGTCATGTCCTGCCCCTATATACAGATAATAACCCTGTATGTCACGTCCTGCCCCTATATAAGATAATAACTCTGCATGTCACGTCCTGACCCTATATACAGATAATAACCCTGTATGTCCTGCCCCTATATACAGATAATAACCCTGTATGTCATGTCCTGCCCCTATATTCAGATAATAACCCTGCATGTCATGTCCTGCCCCTATATACAGATAATAACCCTGTATGTCATGTCCTGCCCCTATATACAGATAATAACCCCGCATGTCATGTCCTGCCCCTATATACATATAATAACCCTGCATGTCATGCCCTGCCCCTATATACTGATAATAACCCTGTATGTCATGTCCTGACCCTATATACTGATAATATCCCTGTATGTCATGTCATGCCCCTATATACAGATAATAACCCTGTATCTCATGTCCTGACCCTATATACAGATAATAACCCTGTATCTCATGTCCTGACCCTATATACTGATAATATCCCTGTATGTCATGCCCTGCCCCTATATACTGATAATAACCCTGTATGTCATGTCATGCCCCTATATACAGATAATAACCCTGTATCTCATGTCATGCTCCTATATACTGATCTTTAATACTATGCATGTCATGCCCCTATATACTGATCTATAATACTATATGCGTGTCATGCCCCTATATACTGATCTATATTACTATGCATGTCATGTCCCTATATACTGATCTATAATACTATGCATGTTCTCCCCTATATATGGATTTAAAAAAATCATGCATATCCTGCCCCTATATACTGATCTACAATACTATGCGTGTCCTGCCCCATATACTGATATACAATACTATGCATGTTCTCCCCTATATATGGATTAAAAAAATCATGCATATCCTGCTCCTATATACTGATTTATAATACTATGCATGTTATGTCCCTATATACTGATCTATAATACTATGTATGTTATGTCCCTATATGCTGATCTATAATACTATGCATGTTATGTCCCTATATGCTGATCTATAATACTATGCCTGTCATGTCCCTATATACTGATCTATAATACTATTCATGTCATGTCCCTATATACTGATCTATAATACTATGCATGTTATGTCCCTATATACTGATCTATAATACTATGCCTGTCATGTCCCTATATACTGATCTATAATACTATTCATGTCATGTCCCTATATACTGATCTATAATACTATGCATGTTATGTCCCTATATACTGATCTATAATGCTATGCATGTTATGTCCCTATATACTGATCTATAATACTATGCATGTCCTGCCCCTATATACTGATCTATAATACTATGCATGTCATGTCCCTATATATTGATCTATAATACTATGCATGTTATGTCCCTATATATTGATCTATAATACTATGCATGTCCTGCCCCTATATACTGATCTATAATACGATGCATGTCCTGCCCCTATATACTGATCTATAATGCTATGCATGTTATGTCCCTATATATTGATCTATAATACTATGCATGTTATGTCCCTATATACTGATCTATAATACTATGCATGTCATGTCCCTATATATTGATCTATAATACTATTCATGTTATGTCCCTATATACTGATCTATAATACTATGCATGTTAACGTCCCTATATTTATTTTATTTATTTATAAAGGATTTTACCAGGAAGGATACATTGAGATTTCTCTCGTTTTCAAGTATGTCCTGGGTTCAAGAGCATTGAAGTGTTACAGTTACAGAAATACAAAGTAATTCAATGCAAGATATTAAAAACAAAACACAAATATACAGATTAACACGGAAAATAAATATGTAAGTAATATAGTTACTATGTTACATGTTTACAGGTGCATTCTGTATATAGTCACTGTGTTACATGTTTACAGGTGCATTCTGTATATAGTCACTGTGTCACATGTTTACAGGCGCATTCTGTATATAGTCACTGTGTTACATGTTTACAGGTGCATTCTGTATATAGTCACTGTGTTACATGTTTACAGGTGCATTCTGTATTGAAGTATGTTAGTAAGGAGCTCTTGAGTGACTTGAGACTGGGGGAAGATTTGATGGTGTCTGGAAGGTTATTCCATAATTGTGGTGCTCTGTAGGAAAATGAGGATCGAGCCACTGTCTTTTTGTGTTGTTGTGTTGCAAGTACTTGAAAACGAGAGAAATCTCAATGTATCCTTCCTGGTAAAATCCTTTATAAATAAATAAAAATAAAATAAGTAAGGTGCTGGTCCTGGATCGGAGGTTATAGGATGAGGGAACTGCTGGGGGAAGCAGCCTATTCAGATAGGGTGGCAGCTTCCCAGAGAAGCTCTTAAACACCAGGTTGGAAAGGTGAAGGGTGTGTCTAGATTCCAGCGACGGCCAGTTTAGCTCTTTTAACATGTCACAATGGTGGGTCATGTAGTTACATTGTAATGCAAAGCGGCAGAATGAGTTATACAATGTAGTAAGTTTCTGAAGGTGTGTTTGCGGGGCGGCTGCATACACTACATCTCCGTATTCAATAGCTGGCATAAGCATTTGTTGTACAATCTGCTTTCTTTCCGCGGGGTTCAGGCAGGATTAGTTTCTGTACAGGGCACCTAGTTTGGGGTAAAGTTTAGATGAGAGTTTTTCGATGTGGGGCCAAAGGATAGATTTGGGTCTAACCACATACCTAGATATTTGAGAGAAGTGACTGTGGTCAGCGTGCCATTTGATTTTGTCCTGACACATAGATGGGGATTTTGCAATTTGTGTAGTTTAGGTTTTGTTCCAAAGAGCTTCGTTACCGTTTGTCAGTATTTAGAAAAAGTTTGTTGTGTTTGATCCACTTTTCTACCTCTGTGAATTGTTGTTGCAGCGCGGCCTCCAGCTGCCGGAGATCTGGTTTGCTGGTATAGATTACAGTGTCGTCTGCGTACATGTGTACAGTTGAGGCTTTGCAGACGTTGGGCAGATCATTTATGAATATTATGAATAGCAGGGGCCGAGTATTGAGCCTTTTGGTACACCGCACGTGACTGGGATGGGAAGGGAGGAGCTGCCAGAAATTGACACATATTGTGTTCGGTCGGATACATATGATTGAAACCAGGTTAGTGTGCGATCACCAATACTAGAGTTTTTAAGTTTTTGTAACAAGATGCCATGGTCTACCGTGTCAAAGGCCTTGGCAAAATCAAGGAAGATGCTCCAGTTAGGATTCCTTGTTCCATCCCAGCCTGGATATCATTGCAAACTTTTAAAAGGGCGGTTGTAGTTGAGTGATTTGGACGAAAGACGGATTGATCCGGGGTTAAATAGTTTGAAGATTGGTAATAATCACGTAATTGTGTGTAGACGCATTTTTCCAAAATTTTTGACATAACGGGGAGCAATGAGATATATACTGATCTATAATACTATGTATGTTATGTCCCTATATACTGATCTATAATACTATGTATGTTATGTCCCTATATACTGATCTATAATACTCTTCATGTTATGTCCCTATATACTGATCTATAATACTATGTATGTTATGTCCCTATATACTGATCTATAATACTCTTCATGTTATGTCCCTATATACTGATCTATAATACTATGCATGTTATGTCCCTATATACTGATCTATAATACTATGCATGTTATGTCCCTATATACTGATCTATAATACTCTTCATGTTATGTCCCTATATACTGATCTATAATACTATTCATGTTATGTCCCTATATATTGATCTATAATACTATGTATGTTATGTCCCTATATACTGATCTATAATACTATGTATGTTATGTCCCTATATACTGATCTATAATACTATGCATGTTATGTCCCTATATACTGATCTATAATACTATTCATGTTATGTCCCTATATACTGATCTATAATACTATGTATGTTATGTCCCTATATACTGATCTATAATACTATGTATGTTAATGTCCCTATATACTGATCTATAATACTATCATGTTATGTCCCTATATACTGATCTATAATACTATGTATGTTATGTCCTATATACTGATCTATAATACTCTTCATGTTATGTCCCTATATGCGATCTATAATACTATTCATGTTATGTCCCTAATATACTGATCTATAATACTATTCATGTTATGTCCCTATATACTGATCTATAATACTATGTATGTTATGTCCCTATATACTGATCTATAATACTATTCATGTTATGTCCCTATATACTAGGGCTGTGCAATATTGACAAAATAATCATATTGCGATTTCTTGAATGAATATTGCGATTGCGATTTTATTTGCGATTTAGCCAATTGTTTTTGCTTTTTCAAACATGCTACATACATTCTAAATGAATTCAGTATCCAGCACATGGAAATACTGCCCCATCACATGGAAATACTGCCCCAGCACATGGATATACTGCCCCAGCACATGGATATACTGCCCCAGCACATGGATATACTGCCCCAGCACATGCATATACTGCCCCAGCACATGGATATACTGCCCCAGCACATGGATATACTGCCCCAGCACATGCATATACTGCCCCAGCACATGGATATACTGCCCCAGCACATGGAAATACTGCCCCAGCACATGGAAATACTGCCCCAGCACATGGAAATACTGCCCCAGCTCACCTCTGTGCGCCACGTGTTCGGCTCCCTGTTAACTTCCGGCGGCATGGAGCTTGAGCGCTCGCCTGGGGGAACCATGTGACGAGCCGCGAGAACGCGGCTCGTCACGTGGTTCCCCCTGCGAGCGCCCAAAGCACCATGCCGCTGGAAGTTAACAGGGAGCCAAAAATTGCAGCCTTATGCGATTTAGAAATTGCAGGGTCAGAAATCGCGATTCGATTGCGATTGCAATTAATTGCACAGCCCTACTATATACTGATCTATAATACTATGTATGTTATGTCCCTATATACTGATCTATAATACTATGTATGTTATGTCCCTATATACTGATCTATAATACTATGCATGTTATGTCCCTATATACTGATCTATAATACTATTCATGTTATGTCCCTATATACTGATCTATTATACTATGTATGTTATGTCCCTATATACTGATCTATAATACTATGTATGTTATGTCCCTATATACTGATCTATAATACTATTCATGTTATGTCCCTATATACTGATCTATAATACTATGTATGTTATGTCCCTATATACTGATCTATAATACTATGTATGTTATGTCCCTATATACTGATCTATAATACTATTCATGTTATGTCCCTATATACTGATCTATTATACTATGCATGTTATGTCCCTATATACTGATCTATAATACTATTCATGTTATGTCCCTATATACTGATCTATAATACTATTCATGTTATGTCCCTATATACTGATCTATAATACTATGTATGTTATGTCCCTATATACTGATCTATAATACTATGTATGTTATGTCCCTATATACTGATCTATAATACTATTCATGTCCTGCCCCTATATACTGATCTATAATACTATGTATGTTATGTCCCTATATACTGATCTATAATACTATGTATATTATGTCCCTATATACTGATCTATTATACTATGCATGTTATGTCCCTATATACTGATCTATAATACTATGTATGTTATGTCCCTATATACTGATCTATAATACTATGTATGTTATGTCCCTATATACTGATCTATAATACTATGCATGTTATGTCCCTATATACTGATCTATAATACTATGTATGTTATGTCCCTATATACTGATCTATAATACTATGTATGTTATGCCCCTATATACTGATCTATAATACTATGTATGTTATGTCCCTATATACTGATCTATAATACTATTCATGTCCTTCCCCTATATACTGATCTATAATACTATTCATGTCCTGCCCCTATATACTGATCTATAATACTATTCATGTTATGTCCCTATATACTGATCTATTATACTATGTATGTTATGTCCCTATATACTGATCTATAATACTATTCATGTCCTGCCCCTATATACTGATCTATAATACTATTCATGTTATGCCCCTATATACTGATCTATAATACTATGTATGTTATGTCCCTATATACTGATCTATAATACTATTCATGTTATGTCCCTATATACTGATCTATAATACTATGTATGTTATGTCCCTATATACTGATCTATAATACTATGCATGTTATGTCCCTATATACTGATCTATAATACTATGTATGTTATGTCCCTATATACTGATCTATAATACTATTCATGTTATGTCCCTATATGCTGATCTATAATACTATTCATGTTATGTCCCTATATGCTGATCTATAATACTATGCATGTTATGTCCCTATATACTGATCTATAATACTATGTATGTTATGTCCCTATATACTGATCTATAATACTATGTATGTTATGTCCCTATATACTGATCTATAATACTATGCATGTTATGTCCCTATATACTGATCTATAATACTATGTATGTTATGTTCCTATATACTGATCTATAATACTATGTATGTTATGTCCCTATATACTGATCTATAATACTCTTCATGTTATGTCCCTATATGCTGATCTATAATACTATGTATGTTATGTCCCTATATACTGATCTATAATACTATGCATGTTATGTCCCTATATACTGATCTATAATACTATGTATGTTATGTCCCTATATACTGATCTATAATACTATTCATGTTATGTCCCTATATGCTGATCTATAATTACTATTCATGTTATGTCCTATATACTGATCTATAATACTTGCATGTTATGTCCCTATATACTGATCTATAATACTATGTATGTTATGTCCCTATATACTGATCTATAATACTATGTATGTTATGTCCCTATATACTGATCTATAATACTATTCATGTCCTGCCCCCTATAATACTGATCTATAATACTATTATGTTATGTCCCTATATACTGATCTATTATACTATGCATGTTAATGTCCCTATATACTGATATAATACTATGTATGTTATGTCCCTAATATACTGATCTATAATACTATGTATGTTATGTCCTATAATACTGATCTATAATACTATGTGTGTTATGTCCCTATATACTGATCTATAATACTATGCATGTTATGTCCTATATACTGATCTATATACTATGTATGTTATGTCCTATATACTGATCTATAATACTATTCAATGTTATGTCCTATATGCTGATCTATAATACTATGTGTGTTATACTGATCCCTATATTACTAATCTATATACTATGCATGTTATGTCCCTATATACTGATCTATAATACTATTATGTTATGTCCCTATATATGGATCTATAATACTATGTATGTTATGTCCTATACTAACTGTCTATAATACTATGCATGTTATGTCCCTAATACTGATCTATAATACTATGTATGTTATGTTCCTATATACTGATCTATAATACTATGTGTTTTTGTTATATGTCCCTTATAATACTGATCTATAATACTTTCATAATCGTTATGTTATCCCTATTGCTGATCTATAATACTATGTATGTTATGTCCCTATATACTGATCTATAATACTATGCATGTTATGTCCCTATATACTGATCTAATAATACTATGTATGTTTGTCTATATCTGATCTATAATACTATTATGTTATGTCCTATATACTGATCTATAATACTATTCATGTTTATGTCTATATACTGATCTATAATACTATTATGTTATGTCCCTATATACTGAATTCTATATACTATTCATGTTATGTCCCTATATACTGATCTATAATACTATGCATGTTATGTCCCTATATACTGATCTATAATACTATGTATGTTATGTCCCTATATACTGATCTATAATACTATTCATGTTATGTCCCTATATACTGATCTATAATACTATTCATGTTATGTCCCTATATACTGATCTATAATACTATTCATGTTATGTCCCTATATACTGATCTATAATACTATTCATGTTATGTCCCTATATACTGATCTATAATACTATGTATGTTATGTCCTATATACTGATCTATAATACTATTATGTTATGTCCCTATATACTGATCTATAATACTATGCATGTTATGTCCCTATATAACTGATCTATAATACTATTATGTTATGTCCCTATATATAACTGATCTATAATACTATTCATGTTATGTCCTATATACTGATCTATTATACTATGCATGTTATGTCCCTATATACTGATCTATAATACTATGCATGTTATGTCCCTATATTACTGATCTATAATACTATTCATGTTATGTCCCTATATACTGATCTAATATATATGTATGTTTATGTCCCTATAATACTATGATCTATAATCTATGTAGGGATGCACCGATACCACTTTTTTAAGACCGAGTACGAGTACCGATACTTTTTAAAAGTACTCACCGATACCAAGTACCGATACTTTTCTTTAATTCATGTGACGCTTTCCAATAAGAACAGACCATATAAAAATGCCCCCAGCTCACATGTATATCCCCCCGATATATATATATATTATTTTACTGCCCCAGCTCAACATGGATTTGCCCCAGCTCACACATGGATTTGCCCCAGCTCACACCTGGATATTGCCCCCAGCTTTATGGATTTTCCCCCCAGCTCACACATGGTTATGCCTCCAGCTCACACATGGGTATGCCCCCCAGCTCATGGGTATGCCCCCAGCTCATGGGTATGCACCCCAGCTCATGGGTATGCCCCCAGCTCATGGGTATGCCCTCCAGCTCATGGGTATGCCCCCCAGCTCATGGGTATGCCCCCCAGTCATGGGTAATGCCCCCCGCTCAACATGGGTATGCCCCCCAGCTCATGGGTATGCACCCCAGCTCATGGGTATGCCCTCCAGCTCATGGGTATGCCCCCAGCTCATGGTATGCCCCCCAGCTCATGGGTATGCCCCCCAGCTCACACATGGGTATGCCCCCAGCTCATGGGTATGCACCCCAGCTCACACATGGGTATGCCCCCAAGCTCACACATGGGTATGCCCCCAAGCTCATGGACCCCCCCCCAACGATACTTACCTTCCTGGGCGCCGCCGGGAATGTCTCGCGCGTGCGCTCGTTGGAAGGACCCCAGCCGCGACCACGTGGGACCATGTGATCGCGGCTGGGGTCCTTCCAATGAGCGCACGCGGGGAACTTTCTGGCGTCGCCCAGGAAGGTAAGTATCGTCGCGGAGAGCAGCTGCATGGCCTGTCTGAATGCTCTATCGGCATTCGGACAGCCCCTGCAGCTGCTTAGTGTGTTTATACTTACCTTCCTGGGCGACGCCAGGAATGTCTCCGCGCGTGCGCTCGTTTGAAGGACCCCAGCCGTGATCACATGGTCCCACGTGGTCGCGGCTGGGGTCCTTCCAACGAGCGCACGCGTGGAGACATTCCCTGCGGCGCCCAGGAAGGTAAGTATCGCAGAGAGCTCCAGGGGCGGCTGTTTGAATGCCGATAGAGCATTCGGACAGCCGCCGCAGCCCCTCGGATGCCGGCAAGCCGGCTCAATGCCGGCTTCCGGTATCGGAAAAAATATCGGGGGGTACTGCACGAGTACCAAGTACTCCTGCAGTACCCAGTATCGGCCCGATACCGATACTAGTATCAGTATCGGTGCAACCCTAATACTATGTATGTTATGTCCCTATATACTGATCTATAATACTATGTATGTTATGTCCTATAATAGAAACATAGAAACATAGAAAATGTCGGCAGATAAGAACCTTTCGTCCATCTAGT
>RXON01001030.1:0-22982 GCA_009667805.1 Leptobrachium leishanense | reverse complement strand
GAATATACTGCCCAGCACATGGATGTACTGCCCCAGCACATGGATGTACTGCCCCAGCACATGGATGTACTGCCCCAGCTCATGGATGTACTGCCCCAGCACATGGATGTACTTGCCCCAGCACATGGATGTACTGCCCCAGCACATGGATGTACTGCCCCAGCACATGGATGTACTGCCCCAGCACATGGATGTACTGCCCCAGCACATGGATGTACTGCCCCAGCACATGGATGTACTGCCCCAGCACATGGATGTACAGCCCCAGCACATGGATGTACAGCCCCAGCACATGGATGTACTGCCCCAGCACATGGATGTACTGCCCAGCACATGGATGTACTGCCCCAGCTCATGGATGTACTGCCCCAGCACATGGATGTACTGCCCCAGCACATGGATGTACTGCCCCAGCACATGGATGTACTGCCCCAGCACATGGATGTACTGCCCCAGCACATGGATGTACTGCCCAGCACATGGATGTACTGCCCCAGCACATGGATGTACTGCCCCAGCACATGGATGTACAGCCCCAGCACATGGATGTACAGCCCCAGCACATGGATGTACTGCCCCAGCACATGAATGTACTGCCCCAGCACATGAATGTACTGCCCCAGCACATGAATGTACTGCCCCAGCACATGAATATACTGCCCCAGCACATGAATATACTGCCCCAGCACATGAATATACTGCCCCAGCACATGAATATACTGCCCCAGCACATGGATATACTGCCCCCAGCACATGGATATATTGCCCCCAGCTTATGGATAGATTTGCCCCCAGCTCTTATGGGTATATAGGGCCCCCCCCCCAGCTCACCTCAGGCTCCTCTGCTGCCGCCGTTCCTCTCTGAGGTGAACGGCCGCTGAAAGCATGCAGCCTGGCCGCTCACCAGTAATATGTCATGGGGTACTGAGACTCAGAGAAATGGCAGTGAAATGCCCTGATGTTCGGTGGTTTCAATCAGCAGGTTTATCCAGGCGAACCCCATAGGTTTCAATGTTAAAAATATTCCCGTTTTTATGCAATATCTAATAAATCATTTATTATTTTAATCTGCAGTAAAAAGTCTTTATTGATTTTTTTTTTTTTTTAGTACCTTTTAGTCATTTTTCTGATTTTTTTTTTTGGGCAAAATGTCCCCCCTTTTTTTAATAGCGTTTTCTTTTTTCTGTAACAGAACTTTTTATTATCAATCATAGGATCTTATATGTAAATTCCAGACATTTTCGTTCAGTAGTTCTTTTGAAAACAGCAGGCCACGGGTTTGCGGTGGCAGCATTCAGCAGCCGACTCCCTGCACTTTGGGGACCCTGCGGTGAATGGTGAATTCACTGCAGGGTGGGGAAATTTTATTCTCCTAAGTGCAGGGAACTACAGAACACCAAAAAGTTGGGTTCATTTCGGTGCTCTGTGAGTAACTCATTTACTGGTGAGGTTTTTTGCTGCCCCCTGGAAAGTGAAAGCCTAGGCCTTGCCTACCCAGGACATACTTGAAAATTAGTGAAATCTCAATGTATCCTTCCTGGTAAAATACTTTGCAAAAGTAAAAAAAAAAAAAAAAAAATTAGGGGTGGGGCCACCCAGTGTGGGCCGCCACCCCCTGGAGGGTGCCGCCCTAGGCCTGGGCCTAGGCCAAAATACACCACTGCCTCTATGTACAGTATAATGATTTCTCCCTGTATCGAGCATGTTTATAACTCCTACACACTCGTGATTACAGCTCGAGTTGCACCGATTCCACTTTTTATGACCGACTACAAGTACCGATACTTTTAATTAAAGTCATGTGACGCTTTCCAATAAATTATTTAGGAAGTTGCTGAGAACCTGTCCTGTTTATGTTAATATTGAAATGTTTGGACACACACACACACACACACACACACCTTAGATATATGTATACCCACTAAGACCTCATAGGACATACTTGAAAATGAGAGAAATCTCTATGTATCTTTCCTGGTAAAATCCTTTATAAATAAATATGTATACCCACTCAAATACATGTATACAGACCTGTCTATCTGTCGTTGTCCGTCATCATCCAACCATTTCCACAACATGTAGGAGATTCATCCCTCATGCTCTGCCTCCGACTTTCATCGGACGTCTTCAGACTGTTTTTTCTTCTTTTTTTACTACACGAGACTAGCGATCTTTCCCATCTGAATGGGAATTGTCGGACGTTCTGGTAAAACGTACATGAAAAATGTTGAATTGTATAGTTAAGCCGCTGTTCCGGGGCAGGAAATTCTCCCCTCGAGAAGGGATTCAGTTCTTCAGGCGAATCCCATAGGATTCAATATAAACATTTTTTATTATTCAACTGTCTGTTATTTTCATCCGCAGCAAAAACCCTTTTTATTTATGTTTTTTTATTTTTGGAATTCTGTGAGTATTTTAGATTTTTTTTGGGTGAAATTTTTGATTCCCAAATTTTAAAAAAGACGAGGGGTGGGGTTTTCCTGGAAAACACAGCATTTTATTTTTTATTCATTCCGGCTGCGTTCAGCGGTGCTATCCTTGGTGCTGAAACCCCTTTCAGCACCAGGGACAGGGTTTGTCCCCCCTGCTGCATTTTGCAAAGTGTTTTTTTTTTTTTTTTTGTTCTGCATTAAATCTGCTTTTTTTTATTTTATTCGAATTCCCTGGTAAATGCTGTGATTTCCTTTTGCATTCCTCAGTGTCCGGTTTAGTGAATAACCCCCCCCCCCCCATTTCTCGCTTCACCTGCTTGTGTCATTTCGGGTGCTTTATTAGATAATTTGGGACACTCTGAGAAGTGAATCGAAATCTGAACATTTCCCATTGAAAGGCTGAAATTTTTTACTTCTTGACCTGAAATGTGTAAATATTTCTCCAGGCTTCTGCATTTAGTGAATAAGCCCCCAGGTGAAGTTGGCCCATGTCCATTGTCTGGTGGCTTTGTGTCCTCTCAGGCAGGTGAGGGGTTAAAGTGCAGCCCGCATTGACTAGTACCTTGAGCGCTGTGTTGTCACTGCGGCTGCTTTATGATGCAGTGATTTCCGAGGCGCTGCAGCAGCTGAGTCGGCAGAAGCTCCTGGCATTCGCTCGGCACATTCTGAGTGGGAGGAATTACAGCCGTTACGATACATTTTACATATAAATCGTAAAGAGACTTTCCTCTTAGTGGCGTGCGCCCGCTGGCTGCTCCGCTCTGCCGCTGCGACTTTCCCCCGCGCCGCGCTTAGTTAGGCTTCAGAAAGGTCAGAGCGACGTGGAAATCCAATCAGCGCAAATGGACTGACCGGCTCGATTTAATATGGGAACCAAATCCAGCGTCGTCACCAGCACCGAGCCCGTCACAGGGCGCTACTAGCAAAGTCTGGACCGCACGGACTATCCACACGCTCTTTATCCCTGGCGATGCAGTGCGGCAGCGCTCTGCAAACACAAATATGCTCTGTTACCCCTTGGAACATCCCAGCACTGGACCATGAGGGAGCAAGGCAGGAGATGCTTGGGGTGGTCCAGTCCCAGCGCTGCCAGTCTTTGTGCCATTTTATAATGAACTGGAGCAAACGGGATTAGGCGGCCTGGCCGTCGCTCGACCTGGGTCGTCTACAGATGTTCCAGTGGGCGACACTGGGTGTGCGACGCGTTGTCTGTAGTCGAACGACAAAGTCGGTCATTCAACTAAAACTGCTTTAATATCCATACAAAACAGAGGTAGTGTAGCGATAACAATGTCCTTCTTGAGTATGATGGATTTCAAAAACTTTTCGTAATCCTCTTCAGGGTATCCCTCAAATGAAGAGAGAAAAAGACATCATAGTGCGACCCGTATATCACTTAGTGGAAAGGATAGATGAATAGATCTCACTCACATGAAGTGGAACCCTCCTGGTTCTGGGTCAGTCGTTTTTAGGGTCGTTCACTGGCCACCCAAGTGCCCCTCTTGGAAAGGATCGGTTCTCCTGGCGAGGATAGATATCCAGATTATCCGGAGGTTACTGAATCCAAAGAGTCCACTCGAAGGAGCCCATAAAAAAACTCCAAAGAGTATAGGGTAAATGAAAACATTAAAAATGTTTTTAAATGAGTAAAATTTTTAATAACAAATAAAAACAAAAACAATATGCCAGAACGCGTTTCGCCAAAATAGATAATGTATCAAAAGGCTTCCTCAGCTGGCTGCTGTTTGACATGAATCATACACTGGTTTAAATAGCCATATTCATTTACCCTTAGCCAATCCCCCTCCACTTTTTGGCGGGAAAATTGGCATATCCAATAGGAAAGAGACTTTCTTTTTCTTCTACCCAATCCAAATTCAGTATTTGAAAAGAGGAAGTGACACACATAAACACAAACATCTCAACTGAGAGTGTTGTTTACATAATCAATACGAATGTATTTCTCAATAGATAATGTATCCATTTATACAAAACGAACGTATTTTATTAAAAACTAAACGAAAAGATTCCCCTTTTTTTCTTTGTACTTTCCTTCCTTCCGCCGTGAATCGAAAGCGCGCGCATGCGCAATAAACCCATCCGGAAATCCGAAAAGAATATGAAAAGACTATGAAAAGAAAGGAATCCGAACAAAATCTGAAAGGAAAAGAATCAGAAAAAAATCCGACAAACTATCATCCCGCTGGGGGCCGCACACAGGCCCCGAAACGAGGCACCCACACGTGCACACCCCCAATGGACCGGGATGGGCACAGAAACATGAAAGTAGCCCTCTCCCCACACCTCCCCCCGCAACAAAACGAAAGTGCGCACATGCGCTGTGGACTCAACAGGGGGAGGGGAAAGGACAACATCCCAAAAAATGGGCAATCTATCACCAGGAGGACAAGATACCCACGTGTACATATCCATTACTCTGGTGCCAACAGATACCGAGCGTAGTGTAGGGGATAGCTAAACTCCACCCCCCGTAAGACGCACATATATACTGTCTAAACACGGGAGGAGAAGGACTGGCCATGACCATAGATCCATAAATTATAAAAAATGGCACAACTCAAAATCACTATTTAAACCAGAAGGGATGAGTGTGTTTAAGGTGTAAATCCACCTCATCTCCAAACAATGGATTTTTTTATTAAAGTCCCCTCCTCTCCAATGAGGGGTTACTTTTTGTATGGCCATAAAACACATACCTTCTGGAGATTGGCTATGCACATTTTTAAAATGAGCTGAGACTGAGTGAGTGGTTAAACCCCTCAAAATGTTGTAAATATGCTCCCTAATTCTGATGGTTAACGACCTTTTTGTGTGGCCCACATAGTGTAGGCCGCAGGGACAAGTAAGTTTATAAACAACATTTTTGGTCCTACAGGTGGTAACCCCCCTAATCTTATATGTATTACCCTTATATATAAAGTCGGGGATAAATGCCTTACTTAATTTCAAGTTAGTACATGTAGGACATGACCCACAGCGGTAGAAACCTTCTTTCAAATTGAATAAATTGCCATTGATCTGTGGAATTTTATGACTTTTTACCAAAACTTTTTTAAATTTGTGGCTCCCTTATTTACCAATTTGGGTGTATCACCGATGAGATCTTTCAATATTGGATCACGTTTAAGTAAGCACCAGTTTTTCCTAATGATATGATGAATTTCTTTCGTATGTATATTATAATCTGAAATGAACATGATGTAATTATTCTTCCCCAATTCAATAGGTTTATACTGTAAAGTCACCTTCCTGTCTAATGCCTTAATCTCCTCGATAGTGGAATCTAAGGTTTCCTCCCTATATCCCTTGGCCACGAAATCCAACTTTAATTTGTTGGCTTGTTGGGTATATTGGGCATCAATGGATTGGGCATGAGTAATGGATATGTACATGTGGGTATCTTGTCCTCCTGGTGATAGATTGCCCATTTTTTGGGATGTTGTCCTTCTCTCCCCCCCCCCCCTGTTGAGTCCACAGCGCATGTGCGCACTTTCGTTTTGTTGCGGGGGGAGGTGTGGGGAGAGGGCTACTTTCATGTTTCTGTGCCCATCCCGGTCCATTGGGGGTGTGCACGTGTGGGTGCCTCGTTTCGGGGCCTGTGTGCAGCCCCCAGCGGGGTGATAGTTTGTCGGATTTTTTTCGGATTCTTTTCCTTTCAGATTCTGTTCGGATTCTTTTCTTTTCATAGTCTTTTCATATTCTTTTCGGATTTCCGGATGGGTTTATTGCGCATGCGCGCGCTTTCGATTCACGGCGGAAGGAAGGAGAGTACAAAGAAAAAAAGGGGAATCTTTTCGTTTCGTTTTTAAAAGATATTCGTTTCGTTTTTAATAAAATACGTTCGTTTTGTATAAATGGATACATTATCTATTGAGAAATACATTCGTATTGATTATGTAAACAACACTCTCAGTTGAGATGTTTGTGTTCATGTGTGTCACTTCCTCTTTTCAAATACTGAATTTGGATTGGGTAGAAGAAAAAGAAAGTCTCTTTCCTATTGGATATGCCAATTTTCCTGCCAAAAAGTGGAGGGGGATTGGCTAAGGGTAAATGAATATGGCTATTTAAACCAATGTATGATTCATGTCAAACAGCAGCCAGCTGAGGAAGCCTTTTGATACATTATCTATTTTGGCGAAACGCGTCCTGGCATATTGTTTTTGTTTTTATTTGTTATTAAATATTTTACTCCTTTAAAAACATTTTTAATGTTTTCATTTACCCTATACTCTTTGGAGTTTTTTATGAGCTCCTTCGAGTGGACTCTTTGGATTCAGTAACCTCCGGATAATCTGGATATCTATCCTCGCCAGGAGAACCGATCCTTTCCAAGAGGGGCACTTGGGTGGCCAGTGAACGACCCTAAAACGACTGACCCAGAACCAGGAGGGTTCCGCTTCATGTGAGTGAGATCTATTCATCTATCCTTTCCACTAAGTGATATACGGGTCGCACTATGATGTCTTTTTCGCTCTTCATTTGAGGGATACCCTGAAGAGGATTACGAAAAGTTTTTGAAATCCATCATACTCAAGAAGGACATTGTTATCGCTACACTACCTCTGTTTTGTATTCTTATGTTGATGGTTGAGTAACAAGGACCATTTAAGTGTTTCAGCGATTTTCCATATATATCTGATCAGCGCTACATTGTGATTGTTTTTATTGCTTTAATATCCAGCTCCACAGTAACAGCTCTTATTAACCCCCTCCTATCTGTGGCTGCTGCAGCTCCTCTTAGCTCTCTGCATTTATCCCTGATGGATCCATTTCCTCAGTTCTCTCCTCAGATATTCACTTCCTGTCAGCAGTTCCGACACCAGAATTCCTTCCCCACTGCAACGCTGTGCACATACTTTAGTTGCGGCCAGCAGCCAGCGCAGCACAGACCCCGAGTTACGTGTGAGTTATGCGCAGCACAGACCCCGAGTTACGTGTGAGTTATGTGCAGCACATACACTAGTGTTTGTCCATAGAATGTGAAAAGGCGTCTCCTTTGTGTGTTTGAATCCACATTGTGTTGTTATTGTTCAGGGTCGGCTGTCTGTGGGGCTGGTTTATAGACAATGTATAAGCTGTTTCTGTTCATTGTGTTTATCTGTCTCTGTGCTGTATCTATACCAAGCCTTGGCTGTATCTGGATACCTGGGTAACATTGATCTGGTGTCTGAGCAATTCTAGGCAGCGCTAATAACGCAGGTACACAGCCAGGGAACAGGAGTCTGATACAGTCTGTCCCTCTCTCACCCTGTGCCTCTGTTCTCTCTGTCCCTGTGCCTCTGTCTGTTCTCTCTGTCCCTTTGCCTCAGTCTGTTCTCTGTCCCTGTGCCTCAGTCTGTTCTCTGTCCCTTTGCCTCTGTTCTCTCTGTCCCTGTGCCTCTGTCTGTTCACTCTGTCCCTGTGCCTGTCTGTTCTCTCTGTCCCTGTGCGCCTGTCTGTTCTCTCTGTCCCTGTGCCTCTGTCTATTCTCTCTGTCCCTGTGCCTCTGTCTGTTCTGTCTGTGCCTCTGTCTGTTCTCTCTGTGCCTGTGTCTGTTCTCTCTGTGCCTGTGCCTGTTCTCTCTGTGCCTGTGCCTGTGTCTGTTCTCTCTGTGCCTGTGTCTGTTCTCTCTGTGCCTGTGTCTGTTCTCTCTGTGCCTGTGTCTGTTCTCTCTGTGCCTGTGTCTGTTCTCTCTGTGCCTGTTCTCTCTGTGCCTGTGTCTGTTCTCTCTGTGCCTGTGCCTCAGTCTGTTCTGTCTGTGCCTCTGTGGTGTAGTTGTACTGGCTGCCAATGGGGAAGTGGGTGTTTCGGGTGTTTCTTTTGGCGGTTGGCTGTTGACAGTTGGTCATCCATTTTGTCTGCCAGTTGAGGCTGACTAGTGATGCAGCCAGTTGCTGTTATAGGAAACCTGTATGCTTAGTTGTTAATAAACCTATTACATTATGGTACATTTGGATGTAGACTGACAGACATAGCTGAATGTCTCAATACATTTTATTTAAACATGAAAATTTAAAAAAAGAATAAACCTATTAATGAAAACCTAAGACGTCTCGTATTATCCAGAACACTACAGTGGCGACGAGGATGGGATCACAGCCAATTGTAATCGCTGAAAGATGGAAGTTTTATTAAAGACATCAGGAGCCTGGAGAAAGCGTCTCCTCCTTTGTCTCCGCTCTCAGGGAACTGGGAAGTACCTGTCAGTTTGGGGAGTATTTAGTCACAGCCCTCATAGACCAGTTTGTGATGGGGTTACAGTGTGAAGCTATGATTCAGAGACTTCTTACTGAGAAAGAGCTGACCTTACACAAAGCTATGAATATCTCTAGCATCATGGAACAAGTCACCAAAGAAGCTGATGTTTTGCATAGGAAGCAAAAGACTGAGCAAGAGGTGGAAATATTCCATATAGATACCAGGGAGTGGTACAAGCGGAATAAACAGGACAATTCCTTACGTCAAAGGACGGTGCATGGAGAGCCCCAAAATGGATGTTATCGATGTGGGGTGACTTCACATGAATCTCACTCATGTCGTTTCTGCAATGCCGTCTGTCACTCCTGTGGTAATAAAGGGCATATTCAAAGGGTCTGTAAGAAAGGGACGGTGCATGAAGGGAAGCCGCATAAATTGCTTCAGAAGAGAGCATATCAAATCCAGCTCCAAGACTCCTCGGATGACTCAGTCGGCCACATTCCCATTCAAACAGTAAAACTTTATAAGATGGATTCAGCTTATTCAGCCATTTCTGTTCCAGTGAAGATTGAAGGGAAATATCTGACCATGGACCTGGACACGGGAGCTGCTGTTTCTGTGATTACTGAGCAGCAAGACTGGCGGAGATTAAAAGTAAATGTTCCAGTGATAAAGACAGCTGTTCATCTACAGACTTATTCAAAGGAAGTATTAACCCCTCTGGGCAGTGTACATGTGAGAGTGCAGTTAAATGGATGCTCGGAAAAGCTGACGTTATATATTATGAAGTCTGGGGGTCCTCCACTATTTGGAAGAGAATGGATTCATAAATTGGGAATGCCAGACATAAAGTATAATGCTTGCCACGCCTTACAGACATTACCTGCGGTTTCAGCTTGGATACAGGACTTTCAGAGGAAGTTTGCCCCGGTTTTTGATGATACTTTGGGGACTGTTAAGGGACGGCAAATGTCCCTAAATATGAGGGAAAATGCGGTTCCAAAAATTTAAGGCACGGACTGTACCTTTTGCACTTAAAGCTGGTGTTGAAGCGGAATTGATGCATCTAGAGAACCTTGGGATCATTTCCAGAGTGCGCTGCAGTGAATGGGCCTCCCCGATTGTGCCTGTGCGTAAAAGAAATGGAGACGTTCGGATATGTGGTGATTTCCATATGGCCGTTAATTCTCAACTTGCTGTAGATAAATATCCACATCCAAAGATTGAGGACATTTTTGTGACTTTGGTCGGGGGACAGCAGTTCACCAGGCTGGATCTCAAACATGCATACCTGCAGTTATCAGTGCATCCAGAATCCTTACCTTACCTCACCATCATTACTCATAAGGGGCTGTTCCAGTATAACAGAATGGTATTTGGGATAGCACCAGCAATTTGGCAGCGAACAATGGATGAATTGCTTGCTGGAGTGCCAGGGACACAATGTCTGCTGAATGACATTCTGATCACCGGCCGAACGGAGAGGGAGCACCGGCAGAATGTACAAGACGTGCTCCAGATACTAATGGATAATGGACTCAAAGTTAATATAACAAATGTGAGTTCTTGAAAGATCACCTGGAATTTTGTGGTCACGTTATTGATAAAACTGGACTTCACACCACTGATGAGAAAGTGAAAGCATTGGTAGAGGCGCCCATACCAAGGAATGTAACGTAGCTGCGCTCATATTTAGGGCTGTTGAACGGTTACAATAAATTTTTGCCCAATTTAGCCCATACCTTGTTTCCGCTGCATAGGCTTTTGGAAAAACAACAAAAATGGAAATGGACAGAGCCCTGCTCGGCTGCTTTTAAAGCTTCAAAGGAACTAATACGCAGCTCCAGAGTCTTGGTTCACTATGATTTGTCTAAACCACTGAGTATCGCCTGTGATGCTTCTCCTTATGGGCTGGGGGCTGTGCTGTCCCATTCCATGCCTGATGGTACAGATCGACCTGTAGATTTTGCTTCTCGCTCCCTCACCCCAGCTGAACGCAATTATTCACAAATTGACAAAGGGGCTTTAGCGATAATCTGGACACTGAAGAATTTACACTTTTATATTTATGGCCGTTCCTTTACGCTGTTGACCGATCATAAGCCGCTATTGGCAATATTCAATCCTACAAAGAGTATTTCTCAGATGACCGCCGCTCGTCTTATCAGTATGAAATCCGATACAGGCCTCATGATAAACATACAAATGCAGCCAGGGGTCATGTATGGTGGCCAACTTTGGATGAGGATATAGGCAACTACGTTGCAGCCTGTTCAGGATGTGCCCAGGCTCAGAGATGCTATCCTAGAGGTGCAGTTCAGCCCTGGCTTTGGCCTCTTAACCCATGGGAGAGAATTCATATTGACTTTGCAGGACCATTGAATGGACAGATGTTCTTAGTGGTGGTGGATGCACATTCCAAATGGCCTGAAGTGATATTACTGCCCCAGACTACAACTGATGCCACCATTGATGCCCTGGAGAAGCTGTTTGCGACATTCGGATTGCCTAAGATACTAATATCTGATAATGGGCCACAGTTATTAGCTCAGAAATTTCAAAGTTTCATTAAGGATCATGGTATTCAACATCTCTGTATCATCCGGCTACCAATGGTCTAGCTGAAAGATTTCTCCAGACTCTGAAAGAATTTTTAAGGAGTACTGTGACAGACTGCAAAAGATTACCTCAACAACTCCAGCAATTCTTGTTACAGTACAGGAACACAATGTCACGGAGCTGACAACTGGCACTCCTCAGCGAGCCACAAGAAACTGACTTGGCTGTTTTAAAGACCATTTTTACTTTTCCCTCGGTTCTGCGTTTCAAATTGTATGGACAATTTAATGTTCTTACTATGTGGTTTTATTGAAGGGTGGTGTATTTTACAATGTATCCTTATTATATGAATGTAGTGTAAATGGCGTAACTTTAGTTTTAAAAATACTTATATTCCTGTAGGTAAATGTGTTTCTGTATAACCAGTAAACAAGCTTTACTGCTGTGTAATTTATGCACCAGGGCTTTTCCCATTATCTAGCTGCATGTTTAATTCAAGGGATCTGTGATAGTGTTTGTGGTTAATCTGATGTGATAGAACAATGGATTATACAAATGTTGTGTGAGCTGAAGGCTAAAGAATGTAAAGAATGTTTATTGTAAATAACTGACATAATGTAATTATTATATTGGTAGGACGAGGTGCATCATTTATGCAAATTATGACTGTTGGACTTCAGCATAAATGGTGGCGTTTTGTTCATTAAAAGTCAGAGAACTCTCAAGCTCAGAGAGAGAGAGAGAATCCTGTTTTAAAGCATACAGCCGCGCCTGGTGTCTTTATTACAAACTACGCTACACTATACCCAGCATCAGAAGGCACAGAGCGGCCTTCTGGAAATTCCTAACGGCTCCAGGGCAGAGGAACAGAAGCAGGCGGGTCAAGCTGCTCGAGGCGCTAAGGACAGCGCTCCCAGTAGCCGGGCTGACCGCAATGAAGGGGTGTCTGGAGAGTCAGGACAGGCGGAAGAGAACGGTTCCGTCACACACAACTCACACAACCACCGACCAGTAGTTCTGATGTTTGGCAGACCACTCAGGACAAAGTTAGACTTCTTGCAACCGGACAAGAAGGGTCAAACGGACATCTCACAGGAACGTCATGTACAGAAACAGCAGGAAAAGATGAAGCATGGAAAGAGTTCACCCACATACAATATAGGGGATCCAGTCTGGATGCGGATGTATAGAGGGCCAAACCGTTGGTCTCCAGCAGTTATTTCCAAGGTTTTGGGATTCCTCACCTATGAGGTTAGCACGTCCAATGGTCTGCACACTAAGAGACATTCAGCCCAGTTACGGCCCAGATCTGTTTTTGACAAACTGTTACCGGAATCCACCTGGCTCTTTCAGGAGAAGACCGGGCCGGCACAGACAAAGACTGACTGGACACGAGTCACTTCAGGAAAGGCAAACATTATTGTGACGTCACCACTCAGCCAGGATTGAATCACTAAGTTGGAGTGCCTCTTACATACAAACATAGTGTTTTATACCTTGAATAGATAAAATCAGGTACATCCCAATTAGCCCACCCCATGGTGACACTATCCCACCCCACGTGGGTCCGTACCTCCCTTAAATGAATACAAAGACATTCTACACATTGGTCATAAATTGGCAGCTTTCACAGTATTTTGACAATTGAGAATTTAACACTCTTCTGAATCCTGCTTGTGCCTCCTTCCCTGGGACTTGTTTATTGTATATGATAGATAAGGCCCCGTCTGGTTTCACATCTTTCTTTGTTCAGGCCCTAGCTGTCTGACCTCGATGTAACTACTTTCTCATCCTGTCACTTCGTGCCAGCATCTGCCCGGATCTTGTTAACTTAATTGCTCTGCCTGTTAGTTTAAAGCATTCCAAAGAATCTATGCAAGCTAAATCCTAATTGAGCTAATATTTGCTATTTACATTCACGTGAACCAAAGTTCTGAACAAGATGGCCGCCTGGCTCAAGATGGCGGTCATCTTCTGGCCTTAGTCCCTTACAAAACAACTGAATGACCAGGCTGAAGAGTCGACAGACAAGGATATATGGATGGGGGTCTGGTATGATAATGGAGATGTATTTTCACAAGAAAAAGCGGATTGTGCCCCGTCGAGGGAAGAAATAGATGGTGATCGTCTCAGTGAAGCAGATTCCACTTCACATGATCTGGCTGGAAATGTCAGTTTAGCTCGGAATCAAAGAGTCCGGCATCCTCCAGTACGCTGGCAAGCTCCAGACCCATTGAGGGATTTCCATCGGAGGAGTAAAAGCTTGTGGAACCACAGATGCTATGTGAACCGAAAGCACAGATTACAGAATGGAAGTCAGGAGGGTCTGGAAGATACATAGACTTGTACTGGACATTTTTTTTTTTTTTGTTTTGTGTGTTTTTTTTTTTTTTGTGTTTTTTTGGTTCGTTTTTCTTTTAAGGAAAGGGAGGAGGTGTGGTGTAGTTGCGCTGGTTGCCAATGGGGGGAAGTGGGTGTTTCTTTTGGCTGTTGACAGTTGGTCGTCCATTTTGTCTGCCAGTTGAGGCTGACTAGTGACGCAGCCAGTTGCTACTATAGGAAACCTGTATGCTTAGTTGTTAATAAACCTATTAATGAAAACCCACGACGTCTCGTATTATCCAGAACACTACATGAAGCGCTGTGTGAAGCCTTATATAGTGTGCTGCGGGACTTAGCTCTGTGAGCCCATGATTGGGCAAAATCCTCTATCTCCTGTATATAAGGTGAATGTGCTCTCTTTATTTAATGCATATGATGAACCTGGTTCAGGTTGTATTATACTTTGTTTAAAGGTGTATTTTGCTGCATTGGTTTTGTGATGGTGTAAAATATTGTTGTTTTTTTTTAACAGCAGAACAGCAAGACTCTGAAAATGTCTGCAGGAATTAATTTTGAGGAAACCGCATCATTTATTGAAGAAAACCTCATGAAGCCTCTGTCAGTAAAGCAAGAGAAAATATTCAAAGCTGAAACTCTGGATACCAAAGAAAATATAAAAGAGCCAGAGAATTCTGGACTGTCACATGGGACTGTCCAAAAAGTTGATCCGCACACAGATATGTTGGGTAATGCTGACATTACAAATTCTGTTACTTGTGGATCAGAACTTCCCCAAACCCACACAGGTCCTACTGGAGGCAAAATATTTCCTCACCCTGAAAGTAACAGAAGTTTAAGCATGAGCGCAAGTCTTGGTACACCTAAGCGAGTTTGCACAGGGGAGAGGAAGTTTGTATGTTCTAAATGTGGGAAATGTTTCAGATCAAAGCGTTCTCTTACTAAACATGATAGAATTCATACAGGAGAGAAGCCGTTTGCATGTTATGAATGTGAAAAGTGTTTTAGAGCAAAGGGTAATCTTACTGAACATGAGAAAATACATACAGGAGAGAAGCCGTTTGCATGTTCTGAATGTGAGAAATGTTTTAGAGCAAAGGGTAATCTTACTAAACATAAGAAAATGCATACAGGAGAGAAGCCGTTTTCATGTTCTGAATGTGAGAAATGTTTTAGAGCAAAGGGTAATCTTACTAAACATAAGAAAATGCATACAGGAGAGAAGCCGTTTGCATGTTCTGAATGTGAGAAATGTTTTAGAACAAAGGGTGAGCTTAGTCTACATGAGAAAATGCATACAGGAGAGAAGCCGTTTGCATGTTCTGAATGTGAGACATGTTTTAGAACAAAGGTTAAGCTTACTGCACATGAGAGAATTCATTTATCTATTCATTTACATTGATGTAAAGTCATTTTCATGGCATGAATGTGGGAAGGGTTTTGGCACAAAGTAGCAGAGTTACACACCTGAATGTGCAAACAGAAGAGAATTTACTCCTATATCCACTTTATGGACAAACGTATCTGGACACACGTCTTCTTTACTTGTGACGGCTGTCACTTTAGACTTGGGGCACATGGACCTAAAAATGCATTTGGGAGTTGTGCGGCTGATATGTTATATTGTTTTCCAGCCCTCTCCTACAGGACGCCACCCAAAATACACCCACATCCAGGTGAAGTTGGCACGGTTTCGGTGCCAAACTGACCATTGGGCCAGGCTAAAGACAAGTGTATTTAATAGAGGGCATCCGACTCTATATAAAATAGTGGGTAGAGTCCTCGCGCTTACGCCAAGTGTCCAGTGAGTAATACTTCAAGATAATCTAGAAAACATAATAGGAGACATACATTGCGCAGTACATCCTTATGACACCTGGTTTCCAGATTCCAGGTTTATTGCAGCACTTTAGTGCTGCAATAAATTTTACTTTATTTTATCCTGCCGACTTTTCGTCTGTGACATATCCCGGGGATCCAATATTTCATCTATGGACCAGGTTATCACCACGGATGGTTGCTGGTAGGACGGGCTGGTGAGATCATATCCACAGATATATGCCTATATAGTCCAGAGCCGACTTTATGGGGCTCAGAAAAAAGTGAGTTGAATACTTTCTCTCTGGAAACCAGGTGTCATAAGGATGTACTGCGCAATGTATGTCTCCTATTATGTTTTCTAGATTATCTTGAAGTATTACTCACTGGACACTTGGCGTAAGCGCGAGGACTCTACCCATTATTTTATCCATTGACTATTCGCACTTGGGAGTGTGCGTTTGTGCCCTTGCTGCTACCGAAGACCGACCATCTACACATTATCTGCGCCATTTTTTCCACCTTATTGTTTTTTCACGACTCTATATAAAGCCATGTTGAAATCCCCTTTCTTGATCCTCCAACATGTTTTTATTCTGTATACAGCGATGAAATCAAATAGTTAAATAAGAAACAGAGCAATAAAACGCCAGTTTCTCGCAGTCATTTAATGCTTCGCTGCATCAGAAGATTCAAAAATAAATAAGAAAGCACAAAGGACACCATTATTATTTCTGGAGATCTGCAATACCAAACCACTAGTGCAGTGGTGGCAAACCTGGGCATCCCAGCCATTCCTGAACTGCCAGCCGTGTGTGTCTAAGCATCATGGGACATGTCATTTCGACACATCTGGAGGGTCAAGGTTCTCCTGAACTAGTGTGTGCAAAGAGCTCCAAAAATTAGGAGCCAGTTTTTTCTTCAGACTAACAAAGCTTTACTTTCAACAACTCACGATACACCGATACCATTTTTATTAAAGAACGAGTATGAGTACCGATACGTTATTTAAAGTCATGTGACGCTTTCCATTAAAGTCTGTCCAATTTATGATACTATTGGAATGTATGGCCAGACACCCCATTAACCCACTGCACACCCTGACACCAGACCTCATATATACACACACCCTGCCACACACAGACACTAGACCTCAAATACATGTATACCCAGGCACATCATACCTTAGATACATGTATAGACAAATCAGACCCCAGATACATGTATACCCAAGCACACCAGACCTCAGATGCATGTATACCCAGGCACATCAGGGGCGGATCCAGACACAGGTTTCGGGGGGGGGGTTCTGCCAGTTTTGGCCAAGAGCTGGTGTTGGGTTCGCAGTGACAGGTGGATATATTTGCCCCAGCTCACATGGATATATATATTTGCCCCCAGCTCACATGGTTATAATTGCCCCCAGCTCACATGGTTACATATATATTGCCCCCAGGCAGCTCACCTAGATATATTTGCCCCCAGCTCTCACCTACTCTGCTGCCACTGCCAGGCTCCGCGTATCCGACGGCATTCTACTCCCTACGAGGCGAGCGGCCGCTGGCATACAGCTTGGCCGCATGCCTGGGATAGGAACCACCTGACCAGCCGCATTCTCGTGAGAGCGTGCGCTGGTCAGGTGGTTTCCATCCCAGGCTAGTGGCCAAGCTGCATGCCAGCGGCCGCTCGCCTCGTAGGGAGTAGAATGCCGGTGGCGATGATTCTCTCGGGGGGGAATTGCCCCCCCCTGGATCCTCCCCTGAGGCACATCAGACTTCATATATATGCTCATTTTTAAAAAATCTAGTCGTCCAATGGATTAAAGTGGTAGCCCAGCTACCCTGATATGTCAAATAATTTCAACAATAGCTGCAAGTGCCTGTTTCGGACACAAAATGTATCCTCCCTTGTTCACACATTTTATACGGCGCTGCGGAATATGTTGGTGCAGTATGCTATGCAGTATTAGCTTAACAAACTGTGGCATATATTTTATTCGCACACTGTGGCCTGCTTTGCTCACAGGATCTTATTGTGTGTGTTGGATTTGCATTGTACTTCTGTTTTCTGGCTGCTCGTCATATATAGGAAAAGAGGAAATAATAAAAGGAAAATCAATATTATGTAGCGCTCACTCCCGGAGGAGCCGCTGAATTTTGAACCACGGGTCAGTCTCCCCGCACTAGGGAATAAATATACTCCAGCACCGTTGTGGATTTTATAAATTATATAGTTTACTAGAATAAATGGCATATAATGAATAACACTGTATATATATATATATATATATATATTTACGGTCCTGCGGGAAACGCGTAGCGGAAAAGAAAGAATTGCAATGCTTCGTAATACGAGAAACCCGCAGCGGAAAAGAAATACAATGCTTCGTAATTCAGGAAACGCGCAGCAGAAAAGAAATAGGAAAATATCTCTTTAGCCCCTTTTTTTGGTTGGGGAGTGAGTCCCGCACAGGTTATGTCCCGGAATGTAAGTGTGTGTGTGTTATGGTACCCGGGTACAATATTCAACTGGCCAGTGAATTGCTTATGAGGTATCTTCGACTAGTCAAGTTGGGGCCCTGTGGGTTTTGGAAACAAACAGCAGCGTGCTTTCTATTTTTCACAATGGCCTGGAAGGCCTCTCACCCATCCGCCAGACACTTGATGCTCCGCTCGACCCAGGACGTCTCTCCGCTCGATGTTGACTGGGGTTCTCTTGGTTACTGGATCCGCTGTCTGGCTTTCTGTAGCCGCCGCAAAATATCCAGCTCACCGCCTGCTCTCCCAGTCCGATCGATCTGCGGTACTCCTAATTCGGGGTCCAGCCGGAACCAGCTTCTTGTCCTCAGACCTCACAGCTTGGTATAGACAGATCTCTGCAGGGTCACTGTCCCGATCCCCTAGCACCAGCGAGATAGCCCCTGCGCTCTGGCCTGGTCACGATCCTTAACAGCTCTGCCTGCTTCCTTCTCCTTTCAGCTCCCAGCTCACTCTGAGCATGCTTTCCACGAGGCTGCTGATGCCTTTCCTTTCCTACACACCCACTTCCTGTCCTCACGCAAAGCATCATGGAAAATGTAGTTCAGTGCCTTCTGTGTTAGTCCAGCATAATCTTACCATGGTCTCTGTCTCCCTCTGGTGGCCATTTCAAGTAAATGCAGCAGAACAGTCTTTTTAAACACAGCGCTACACTCTCCCCCCCTAAACTCTTGGGTCCTCCCAAGGGAGTGTAACAGATACATAACATTGCAATATTTACATTAAGCGATACATTCAGTTTCAGTAGCAGACATATAACGGGTCAGATATACATCCTCAAACTGACTTGTGTCCCTAACTACCTCAGCTAGCGTGGCAGACACTTTAGGCAACCTTCGCATAGTCGTAACAGCTTTCTTTGTGCAGGGTTACAATATAGTTCAGGAACACCCGCAGCCATGACTCTCATTCCCTCTGTTCCAACCACTCCTTGGGTTCTTTTCAGCTCAATTAGATCTCTCGAAGCTCGCCTTGACCTTTCTCGAAGGCTTATCATCCTGGAGACGAATGCAGTGTTTAGTGCTCTTAGCGCATCCCACGTCAAACTCATACCTGGAGAACGAATTTTTCGACTTGAGTATTGGAGGCTGAACCCGCTTCTTCCGCTTGAACGAGATAGGAGCATCTTTAGGGTAGAACCGTTCAGCTTGAATCACTTTATTCACTCCCCCCCTAGATCGGTAGTGGAGACGTGCTTAACAGAAGCCACTTGCCCGATTGACTCTTCAGTAAATTTGAAGGCACGGATGTCAGTCACATTACATACGCTGACGGAAACTCTCTCACTTGTCCATTTCAAAACTCTTCCAGAGATTATTTCGGGGACTTCTCTGGACTGCATAATCTTCTCTGTTCCTTCCGCTTTCCTCAGCGGGGTTAGAAAACATCTCACTAACTCAGTGTTCGTCCCCACTATCATAGAACTTCGATTAGTTCCCGAGGGACGAGGACACACAATGGCCAACGTGTCACATACTGCCGGTTGTCCAACGGTCGCTGAACTGAATTACAGCTTCACCTGTAGATATCCATCATAGGGAAACCTCTCAGTCCCCATACCCCAGATTTCAAGATCCTTCAACTTCTTCAAGGGTATATGCTTCAAATGTTTCTGATAGAAATCTCGGTAAATCAGAGTTACTTGAGCACCTGAATCTAGAAGAGCCTTTGTGTAGACCCCTTCCACTTGGACCGGGATGATGGACGAAGGACCGATCAACTTGTCAGGGAACTTCTCCGCTGTAGTACAGGGTGGGGACCCAGTTTGCTCATTCAACCGGGGTCCTCTAAGATTTTCCCCTTGCAAGACAGGCGACTGCTCCTTCAAGGCCTTCAGGAGTTCTTCGACCGATCTCTTTACGGGCCTCATTTTTGGGCACTGAGCCCTGAAATGACCCATTTCCCTGCAGCCAAAACATCTTTTCCTCGAGCGTGTGGGCACATTTTCTTCTTGCGCCTCATTTGAAAACCCCTTGTTAGGAACCACAGCCGCTCTTGTCATTCGTATATCTGCTAGAAACGTCTGTCCTCTTCGCGGTTTGGGTGGGCTGGGGCAGTCACGTCGATAGTGGCCAACCCCCCCACAGTTGTAGCAGATCAACGACCCAGAGGGTTCTCCAGCAGGAATACTCCGCACTGCCTCTCCCTCCTCAGGTACGGCAACCCTAGAAGACAGCAACGCCATCAACTCTATCATTTTCAACATCAGAGTTTTCAAAGCCATCACTTCAGTCTGTATGTCCACTACACCAAGAGTTTCTACTTCTGCGGTGAAAACTGCATGTGAAGCATTAGCAATCTTTTTAGCCTTTATTAACCACTTGAATGCTAAGGACGCGCTCAGCGCGTCCTCAGCATTCCCCCTGGTATGCGGAGGACGCGCTGAGCGCGTCCTCGCATTGGGGTCAGCGTTCGGCCGGGTACCGGCCGATCGCTGGCCCCTCCGGTGCGGGCTGACATCCTGGATGTCAGCCCGGCATCCGGAGCAGTGGCCGCCATTATTATGTGTCATCGCGCCCCCGCGATGACACATAATTCAGGCGCCCCCCCCCGCATGTGCGGAGGAGGCGCCTGAAAGGGAGGGGGGGGAGGTCCTTCGGACCTCTCTCCCTCCCGATCGGCGGCTCACAGGGGCTTAACCCAGGCATCATTTGGAAGGGCACAGCCTGCCCTTCCAAATGATGCCTGGCATTAACCCCTGGGGAGCTGGATCGCAAATCGGCGCTGAAAAGCGCCGATTTGCGATCCTTCCCGGGAGCTGGCCGACATCTTGGATGTCGGCCAAGCTTCCGGGAACTCCCCCAGAGGACTGGCGTCATCGTGCGCAGCACGATGACGCCAGTCCTAGCATTAACCCCTAACTGCCACGAAGTGTGGAGATAGGGAGTTCCAATGAACTCCCTATCTCCCGATCCGTGGCAGTTAGGGGTTAAATTTTGATATCGTTGGATCGGCCAGAGCATGGCCGTTCCAACGATACCAAACATGAAAGTAAAAAAATTGTAAAAAAAAGAAAAATAAAAATAAAAAAAATTAAAAAAAAAAAATAATAAAAAAAAAATAAACACTTTTTTTTTTTTTTTTTGTTTTGTTAATGCAGCAATATTGTTCCCATTTCAATTATAATGTGAACAATGATGCTGCATTAACGATTTTTGTATGCGGTGCGTTTGTTAAAAATGGTGTCATTTTCCCCAAAAAAAAATGTAACGAGACCCCATCTCTAATTTTTTTAACAAGCGCACCCCATACAAAATATATCCGCAATTGCTCGCATGTTAAAATGTGGAAAAAAACACTTTACACGCTGTAAATTATTGAAAATACATATTTTATTGCATTTTTTGTTATAATATACAAACATGACATAACGTATACATATAATAATGACATATTATGAATCTACCGAGTCTGACGGAAAGAACGATATATAATATGTCGATGTCATATACTAAAATAAGCCTTCAAAACACGTTTAAACATGATGCGCAAAACAGGTAAAAAATGACCTCAGCACAGGGGCGGGAAAAGCCTCAGCAGCGAAAGGGTTAAGGCCTCTTCTTCTCGGATAGCTTTGACCAGTTTGGAATAAGTCAGTCTCTTGCTCCGGTATCTAGTCTGAAATTTCAACATTATGGAATCCAGTGGGAGAGCACCTTTGAAAATTTGATCCATCAAAGCTTTGCTTGCACGACTCGGCTCCATGCCTCTTTTTAGAATAACCTGATGGAAGATCTTATCCAGCCGCCAGACATAGGTGGACAATTCTTCTCCTTCCTTTTGATAGGTGTGAGAGAACCTGTGGATAAGCTCGGCACAATCCTCCACTACTCCAAAAATTTCCTGTAAAGCTTCTAGATACTCAGCAGCAGTGCAGCCTGGCTTGTCTCTTTTCAGATTTCGGACGACATCTGAAGCAGGACCTCTTAAGCTCTCAATCAACCTTTGTCTCTTCACGGTGTCCGCAACTTCCCATTCTTCCACAGCTTGCACTGCCTGATCTATCCAAGTGTCAAAGTCCTCTTCTCCAGCTGGCACAGGGACCTTACCGGAACAGACCCCCAACTTGCGATATCCATAATTTGCAGACGCGGCTGAGTTTTTGGCCAACGTTTCCACCAGCTTCCCCATAGTGGTAAAGAATGTAGCAGGAGGGAACCCTGTAGTTAGGGTAGCATCGGGAACATTTGCGTGATCTCCACGTGGCGTACTTGGCTGGACCAGTCGAACTTCCACATCGTCGGTCAGCTTCACACTCGCGCCCTGAAAACACACTGGAACACCCTTTCTCCACTCAAAAAGAACATATGTGTGAGAAGTCTCTGGGTTCACTTTAATGTCCAGGATTAACCCCCGATTATCTGGTGTCAGCGCGGCCACGGCCTGGCGGATCTGTTCTTCTGCCCAGGTGCCTGCAGGAATGTCCATACTACACTCAACCCTAACTGGCCATTTTGTGCTTTACACCACTCTGCTGCTTCTTCTGGATCCATATTTAACCCTTTAAATGCGGTTTTTCCAGAGACTGGATCCCGGAAACGAGCCCCCACGTGTAGCGCTCACTCCCGGAGGAGCCGCTGAATTTTGAACCACGGGTCAGTCTCCCCACACTAGGGAATAAATATACTCCAGCACCGTTGTGGATTTTATAAATTATATAGTTTACTAGAATAAATGGCATATAATGAATAACACTGTGTGTATATATATATATATATTTACGGTACTGCGTCCTGCGGGAAACGCGTAGCGGAAAAGAAAGAATTGCAATGCTTCGTAATACGAGAAACGCGCAGCGGAAAAGAAATACAATGCTTCGTAATTCAGGAAACGCGCAGCGGAAAAGAAATAGGAAAATATCTCTTTAGCCCCTTTTTTTGGTTGGGGAGTGAGTCCCGCACAGGTTATGTCCCGGAATGTAAGTGTGTGTGTGTTATGGTACCCGGGTACAATATTCAACTGGCCAGTGAATTGCTTATGAGGTATCTTCGACTAGTCAAGTTGGGGCCCTGTGGGTTTTGGAAACAAACCGCAGCATGCTTTCTATTTTTCACAATGGCCTGGAAGGCCTCTCACCCATCCGCCAGACACTTGA